>RJWJ010000872.1:21520-167474 GCA_004363605.1 Indri indri
TTTTTTTTTTTTTTTTTTTTTTTTTTTTTTTTTTTTTTTTTTTTTTTTTTTTTTTTTTTTTTTTTTTTTTTTTTTTTTTTTTTTTTTTTTTTTTTTTTAGTACCTAGACATGTTGTTCCACTGTCTACTCATTTGAAATGTTTCCGGTGAGAAATCTGTTATCACCATGATCTTTGTTTATCTCTGTGTAGCACTTATCCCCCCTCCCCTGCCTCTCCAGCCCAGCTGTCTTTAAGATTTCCTTTGTATCACTGTTTTTGAGCAATTTAATAATGGTGTGCCATGGTGTAGTTTTCTTCGTTTTTTTGTTTTGTGCTTGTGGCTAATTGTAGTTGTTGGATCTGTGGGTTTACAGTTTCCATTAAATCTGGAAAGTTTCTGTCCATTATTTCTTCACATATTTTTTTTTTCTGTTCCCATTGGCACCCCACTGGTTCTGAGATTGAGGTAAGATATGATTTGGGTAGAAATCTACCATCATTTTGTCTGTCCCTTTAGTTATGACCTAGGACCCCACTCGTATTTCTTGAATTAAAAACTAATTATTTTAACTGGGAGATCATTTATCAATATTACCAATTTCCAATGCACCTGTAACTTCCTTTCTCATTCTGAGATTTCTTATGCATTTTGGTGAGTAGATCAAGGGTAGCTGAATTGTGTTGCTATATAACTTACATTTCAATTCTTTGATCTTAACTTAGAAACATTTTTGTTATAATTTTTCTTGTTTTCTGATGTTGTTTCATTTAAAACTAGACCTATCCAGTGGTTATTTTGGAATCTTAATGACCCTACTCATGTGGAGCTAAATTTAGAGGGCTGGACTGGAAAAAGTTAAAGTAGATTTGATATCCACTAGATCCTAATACTATAAAATATGATTTGCTTTACTCTAATTTAAAATGCCTATTTAAATCCCATAAATATATATGCCTTTCAAGTTATGTGATAATATTAAGCTAAGCTCCAGTAAACATCATCCTATAAGCTGCAATATGAATTGAGTATCAATTATTTAAGAGTGGGAGTTACTAATATGTATATGGCTATTTCTCATTAACACTAACAACATCAGAGCTGTTTTCATATTAGATTAAAATAGTAATTTAGCTGCTTAGTAAATGATTGAGTGTTGTGTAATCTGTTCACTAGGAATTGGCAAATGTTGCCAAGTACTAATGATTCATTTTGTTAATAACATAGGAAGTACCAGGCTATAAGTTTCCATTAAGGATGTTTGGTCAGGACTGGACTTAGCACAGCTAGGTGGGAAGAACAGAAGCAGGACTGCAGGTCTAGATTTGGATTCTTGCTCTGTTACTTGGTACTTTGTAACCTTGAGCAAATTAACCTCTCTGAACGCTCAGCTCTTCTTTAGTAAAATATCCCAACTTCCTTTGTAAAATTATTATTATAAGTAAATAATAACATATGCATAGTGTCTGCCTATGTTATTGTTAGGGGAGCACTGGGATATATTTGGGCATTACTTTCTGATGTGTCCAAGATGGCATTTTTCTCACTTTTTAGGGTGAGACTGGAAGAAAATAGTGAGTATTGTCTTTATTCCAGGATTTTTCAGGGTAAGATGAGGCAGCCTTATTTTGTGATTAGTTTTTAAAATTCTTATTATTTGTTTTGATGATAAAGAAACCCAAAGATAAACCCAGAAACAAAATGCCTAACCAATATCTTTGTATAAACATCATATTAATACAAAAACTGAGAACAAATTGTTTTGTTGTTAAATGCATCTTAAACTAGAGAACTCAGAGTTTTCTCAAATGGTATCAGAATTAGAAATGGATTTGATTTTCTTTTTGGGTCCAATGACGATATCATTTCTTTAACATTTGAATAGACTTTAAGCTGTACTACCAGGCTATAGTAACTAAAACAGCTTGGTACTGGCACAGGAACAGAGACATTGACCTCTGGAACAGGACTGAGAATCCAGAGATGAAACCATCTTCATATGATAATCTAATCTTTAACAAAGCTGACAAAAACATACACTGGGGAAAAGAATCTCTTTTCAATAAATGGTGCTGGGAAAACTGGATAGCTACATGCAGAAGATTGAAACTGGACCCCCACCTCTCACCTCTCACAAAAATCAATTCAAGATGGATAACAGACTTAAACCTAAGGCATGAAACCTTAAGAATTCTAAATGAAGATGCTGGGAAGACCCTTTCAGACATCAGCCTAGGCAAGGAATTCTTGAAGAAGAACCCCAAAGTAATCGCCGCAGCAACAAAAATAAATAAGTGGGATCTAATCAAATTAAAAAGCTTCTTCACTGCCAAGGAAACTATCATAAGAGTGAATAGACATCCCACAGAATGGGAAAAATTTGCTCTCTATACATCTGATAAAGGGCTGATAATCAGAATCTACCTAGAACTCAAAAAAATCAACAAGAAAAAATCAAACAACCCCATCAACAAATGCGCAAAGGAAATGAACAGAAACTTTTCAAAAGAAGACAGAATAATGGCCAGCAAACATATAAAAAAATGCTCAACATCTCTAATCATTAGAGAAATGCAAATCAAAACCACAATGAGATATCACCTAACCCTGGTGAGATTGGCCTCTATCAACAAATCCCAAAACAACAAATGCTGGCGAGGATGTGGAGAGTCAGGAACACTCTTACACTGCTGGCGGGATTGCAAATTAGTGCAACCTCTGTGGAAAAGAATTTGGAGATACCTCAGAGAGCTAAAAATAGAAACACCATTCGATCCAGCAATAGCACTATTAGGCATCTACCCAAAAGAGCACAAAACTTTCTATGATAAAGACATCTGCACCCAAATGTTTATGGCAGCACAATTCATTATTGCAAGGATGTGGAAACAACCCAAGTGCCTGTCAATCCATGAGTGGATTATTAAAATTTGGTACATGTTTACAATGGAATATTACTGAATCATAAGAAATGACAGTGATCTAGAACCTCTTATACTTTCCTGGATTAAACTTAAGCCCATTATCCAAAGCGAGGCACCACAAGAGCAGAAGAACGGGATCCACTTGTACTCGTCATCAAATTGGTTCTAACTGATCAACACTAGGTTGATCACATGGCAGAAATACTCTCTAGGTATTAGGGGGATCGGGGGGGCAAATCTACAACTAAAGGATATGGGGAGCACTAAAAGGAGGGAAGGGCAAGCCTTTAACCCGCACTTGGATGAGGCAAAGACAGAAAGTGTAACTGTAATGTTTGTACCCTCAAAATACCCTGGAATAAAAAAAAAAAAAAGAAAAGAAAAGTCAGTGGACCCAGGTTAGGTAATTTGTGCTCAGGAATCAATTAAAGATCATGGAGATAATCTGAAGCCAAGATATAGAAGAACAAGTTTCAAATAGTCTTTTTTAGTAGAGCAACAACAACAAAACCCAACAATTACAGAAAAAAAACCCTAGGTGATGGCGGCTATAGCCTGCAGTAGGGAGTGCAAAGAGAATGAATGAGAAAATTACAATAGTATGAGTTCTTGTGAAGGCAGTAGATAAGAAATATTGATCTCTATTTTCAGAGGAGACCCTAATCCCATGTTCATTCCTTGGTACCTTACTGCTCCCAAAGACTGTCCATTGTTTCTTTGGTACTAAAATCATGTGGTCTATATAGTAGTAACACTATTGTGCATACTAGGTTTTTTGTGTATGATAGGCATTTGATTTGTTCATTCAATGAATACTTATCAGATACCTATTATGAGTTAGGGACTGAGGATTTAACAGTAAACAGGCAGAAAAAATTCCTGCCCTAATGGAGCTAAGATTATGCTAGGGGAAAGCAGACAATAAACAAATTAAGAAAATATTTCATATGTTGAAAGATAATACATGGTATGGGGAAAAATAAAGCAGGAAAGGGGGATAATGTGTGCATGGGTGAGGGGAAACATCAAGAAAGTCATATTTGAGCAAATACCTGAAGGAGGTCTATGAGTTACTTATAGGGAGTGTCTGGAAGAGGAGGAGTCTTCCGTGTAGAGGGGCCAGCAAGTGTAAAGGCTTTTGAGTGGCCTCCTCTGTTTTAATAACATCAAGGCGGTGAGTGTTACTGAAGCAGAGTGAGTGAAGGGAGAGGCGGAGATGTCAGAGATCACAGGGTCAGATCATAAAAGCCTTATAAGCCATTGTTACTTGGAGTGAAATGGGAGGCCAAGGCAGGGCTTTGAGGGAGGACTGATACCATCTGGCCTATTTTTAAAGCCTTACTGTACCTGCTGTATTGAGAGTAGAATATAAAGGGGGTAGGAAGGAAACACAAAGACCAATAATCCATTAAACAGGGCTAAGTTAGTGGGTTGCTCGCTTGCTTCTTTATATATGTTGTGCCGGGGAGAAGATTAGTGGCGAATACCTATTAAACCTCTGTGAGACTGGAAGGGTTGGCTTCCTTGAGGCGAACACGAGTTTCTTTTGGCAGATAAGGAAATATTCCTAGGTAATACAGAGGCGTCCTTTCTCTTATTAGTGGTGACTTGGTGACAGGAAAGCGAACTTGCTGGCTCCGACCCACCTGGATGTTTCAGATCTATTTCTGGAAAGCAGGTATTATGAGGTATGCAAGGAGCCTCTTCCTTTTATTCCAACTTAAAAGTTCCCTAATTGGATTGAGTTCAAGTTCTGTGTCATGATTCTGTTTTTCTGGGAGAAGCTAATAAAGAAGGAAGCCATGGATTCTTAGGTGGAGGACAAGTGGAGTATAGCAATTAGGCAGTATTGTCCCTCCACTGGACAAAAGCCTTAAGCAGCTCAAGCAAACACCAAACAAAAAGCTGTCACATGCATACAGATGTAGAAGCCTGGCGAAATCTTAGAAAATGTGCTCACGTTTATTCTCCAGCAGTAATATTCTTTTCATAAAACATTCCACACTGTGATAGCTGTATCATTAGCCTGATAATCTCGAGTTAATTCTCTGCTGCTTTTTATGTGGTTTGCTCTATATATTGGTTTAGAGCAGAAGGCTGAACAGCTTAAAGAGATTGGTCTCAGAAATTGCAGGTTAGGTGGGGAAGGAGAATACCTCTGGAAAAGAAGTGCAGTTAAATCCAAATGGAGCGATTGTCTTTGGATAAATGGTTGTTTGCATCTGTTCGGTAGATGGTGAATAATTTCCGTGTGTCCCACACTGTGCTAGGTACATGGGAATTCAACACTGTGCCTGCCCCAGAGATGCTAATATCTCTTAGGAGAGATGATTACAATGATACATGACACCGTTAGTTAATGGTATCAGAAACAGGTTGTAGGCCGGGTGCAGTGGCTCACGCCTGTAATCCTAGCACTCTGGGAGGCCGAGGCGGGCGGATTGTTTGAGCTCAGGAGTTCAAGACCAGCCTGAGCCAGAGCGAGACCCTGTCTCTACTAAAAATAGAAAGAAATTAATTGGACAGCTAAAAATATATAGAAAAAAAAAAATTAGCCGGGCATGGTGGCACATGCCTGTAGTCCCAGCTACTTGGGAGGCTGAGGCAGTAGGATCGCTTGAGCCCAGGAGTTTGAGGTTGCTGTGAGCTAGGCTGACGCCACGGCACTCACTCTAGCCAGGGCAACAGAGTGAGACTCTGTCTCAAAAAAAAAAAAAAAAAAAAAAGAAACAGGTTGTAAGATTCAGACTTTTAAAGATAGCAGGAGTTGAGAGAATGAGGAGAATACTGGGATATGAGACAGAGAGGCTGCTGCCACATTGCTGTCTTTTACTCAGAAAGAAAACATTGTATTTCTCTTTTTGTAAATTAAAACCTGTATAACTATGTTGATCTGATTATGTGACTAATAAAGTGCAGAGATCATCACACACAAAACTATGACTTCTAGTTACACACTGAGATATTTTCACTTAACTTTTAAGAAAAATGTTAATAACAGATAATTCTCTATAGTTATTTTACAGTGAGTGTTGAGGAGCAGGACTAGTCCTAAATGGTTAAAAGATATTTGTCCATAATATGGGTAATCTTCTGTCCGGTTTATGAATGGTATGGATGGAGGGATTCTTAGTGAGACTTTTCCCTAACAATTGGACGTACACCTTTGAAAGCCAGGTATAAAGAAACAGTAAAAACAGCAATTCAAAATATCTATTCCTTCATGGCTTATAATACCAACAGTTGATATCTGATGACCCTTTCATAGCATTTTGTTTTATAATATTCTGCACATATAGTTTTTTTTTCTACTTCTCAAACAAGTAGCTCACCATCTAGCTGTCTTGATATGCTATAGCTTCTTTAATCATTCAGCACTATTGAGCATTGGTTGGTGTATTATTTAGTATAACATTAGCTGTTTCTTTAAGCACAAAATTTCAGTATCTTAAATAATGCAATAGAAGTCTATTTCTTGCTCATTTAAAGGTCCAGTGCAAGTGTTCATGGTTTCAAGATGGCTTCCTTCCATGCAGTGATTCAGGGACAAAGGCTCTTTCCATCAGAGGCTCTACCATCCTCTAAGGTCTAAGAGTCCTCTGCATTTAGTTAGCAGACAGAGAAAAGGAGAGCAGAGCACAGAAAGTTTCAGGCTGGGCAGCCACTTCCTCTTCTATGATAACAAAACAATGTTTGCAAATAGGTAGGTGATTTTGCTATGTACGATTTCTAATTTTTGTCAGTTGCCAAAAGAAGTGCTTTTAAAAAGCTTTGCACACCGGGACTTCTTTTTTATTTGAAATTAATTTATTGGGGATGTATTTCTAGAAGTGAATGTACTAGACGTAAGTTTTAATTATAAAATAATAGTGAATTATGTTTCATTTAATAAATTCATTGAAGTAATTCATATACCTGAAAAGTTATTGGATATGAACCATCTCTAATTCATTATTGTTCAGGCTTGGCTGAAGAATATTTTTGCTATCCTATACCCAGGGTAATGAATACCATGAGAACAGCAGACACATTTATGTTGTCGTATTTTACTAAAGAAAACTCTATTGCTGTTTCATTTTATTCAACACAAAACATGAGTTAACTAATAAAACAGATATGCTTACTGTTGGACTAAAATTATTTTAACAATACATGTGATTTGAAAAGAAAATTAGAACATATGTTTAATAGTCTTTATGTTCTTTTTGTTTATTTATAGATAGGAAAAGAAAGCTATGATTTCCAGCTTCTTTATTTAGAATGAATCTGCACCAAAGCAGGAAATGTTCTTACTACACACATATTAGAAGTTACTACTTTTAAAAGGTAATCATATTTCATAACTTCAGATGAAACCAGATGTGTGAATGAAATTGAGTAGGTCACCAATATGTGGGCTTTTTTGTTTCGTTTTGATTTTTTTAGTATTTCCAGCACAATTGAAATAAGACTGAAGGCTGATAATGGGTTCTATTTTATGTGAACTAAGGTAATGAAGCAAAAAAAAAAAAAAAAAAAAAAAACAACTTTGCTCTATAATGAAAATCAACAATTTTATATAAGAAACAATGATGTAGGAAAAATTGCTACCATAATAATTTGGGGGTAAAAAAACCCTAAACATCCCTAATATTTGAAGAAATCATTCCAGTTTATAAAGCCCTTTCTCCACATCCACCAGCTATATGGTTTAAGAACTACAAATGGAAAGCACATGGGGAAATGTTCTCATTTTTTAGTTATAAAACGTTTTCATTGAATTAGCAAAACTCCATGAAGTTGATAGGACCCAGAGAATTCGCAGACACTCGTGAATTATAGGGAATGTTGTAGAGTAATACTGTCTGAAGATGTTCCCACCGCGTAGCTGAGAGCCTGGCATGCACTTTTCTACCTGTGAATGGCTGGATCTCTTTCCCACGGTATCTGCAGGGGTTTTGAGGCCTGCCACACGGCAATCAAGAATCCCTCAGGGCTGCTTTCTGCATGACTCGACGTGGCACGTGGTGAAGTTGAGCCCTGACAAGCTGCTGTCACTCTGTTCAGATTGCTTCACATCTGCCAAGATCTTCCGATCTGGGACTACTGTTCCACTGAGGTCTCTATCTGTGGCTCCTTCACACGTACGCATTCATTTTCCCCACTCCAGTAACACTTTTTATGAAGCGTACTATTTCTCTACTTCTTGAATGTTATAGCATTCTTCTAAGTTACAGCATCTTTTTGTAGACACTCTGTGGTTGTGTTTCGCTTTGTGCACTCAGTCCTGATTAAAAGGAGATTCTCTTTTCTAGGCCTAGCATTTGCTAACACTCAGGTTGGATGATTTCTCCTTGTTCTCACTACCTACTTGTTATCTTTAAAACTGTTTCTTTATTAGTTCTTTTCAAAATTCAAAAATTAATACATGTGCATGGTAGGTGTCATAATTAAGGCAGAACAGGAAGATACACAAAAGAACATGGAATTTGAAGTGAGATATATCTGATTGATGCCCAAATCCACGATTTACTGGCCGTACAAATCTGAGCAAATCACTTTCAGAATCTTAGTTTGTCAATCTGGAAAATGGAGATGAAAATAATCATTTCGTAGTGTTATGAAGATTAGTTTGAAAGTAATATAAGAAATTATTTTATAAATGGTAAATTTCTTTATAGATGTTAATTATTAATTGTCACTAGTGGAAAAGTTTTTAGCACTTTGTCCCACCATATTTTGAGATGGAGGGTGGGTAGATAGTTTTAACTACTTAACTACTATTTATTTATTTATTTAATCTCAAGTCAGAATGTGGAAAGCTTGAATGTGTGGTTGAGAGGGAAACCTTTGAACCTAGAAATGAAAAAGTGAGAGGAAACTGTGACAGAGAAATAAGTGGAGAAGATCTTCTTTTTAAGCAATTGGTCTCTTAAATCACAGTTACTATTACTGTTCCTTGAATATTCTTCCAGAATTGTTAATATTTCATTTACAGGTGAACTATGTGTGAATCCCTTTTGAAAGAGGCTCACACAAATGCAAGCATAGCACGTACTCTTGTGCACTTTATGCATTTAACAATATGTATTTGAAATCACTTTCTACCCACGTAAATGTACTTCATTCCTTTTATTCATTTTTAAATAAATTTTATTGTGTATATTTAAGGTATACAACTTAATATTATAGGATACATATAGATAGTAAAATGATAACTTATAGTGAAGCAAATTAACATATCCATCATTTCATATAATTACCCATTTTTTTTTGTGGCAAAGCAGCTAAAATCTAGTCATTTAGCAAAAAACCTGAATACAATGCAATATTATTAATTGTAGTCCTCATGTTTTATCTTAGGTTTCTAGACTTGTTCATCATACATATCTGCTACTTTGTATTCTTTGACCTACATTTCCCCATTTCCTCCCAGCCTTCACGCCTGGTAACCTCTGTTTTATTCTCTATCTCTGTATATTTAACTTTTTAAAAATATATTCCACATAGAAGTGAGATCATGCAATATTTTCCTTTTAATAGTTCTATGACATTCTTTTATATGTATATAACCATAATTTATAAAAACCAGCCTATTATCAATATATTATTTACAGATTTTTATATAATATTCTTAGTAATCTATAATTAGTACATATACCTTAGCTCATATTTATCAATGTATTAATATAATAAATATGCAGAAATGCTGAATCAAAGGGCATGAAAGTTTTTACGTTAAGATACCTATTTCCAAATTGCCCTTATTTATTTTCTATTTCACAGAAATTAGAACTTTGTTGTATCTATAGCATTTTTTTCATTTTGCTATTTGTCTATTAATTTGGCTTATATCTTTCCATTTAGAATTTTAAAATATTTGTATATAAACTTATTGATTTTTTCTGTTATGATTTCCATGTTTTTCGTTTGTCACTCTTAAATATTTTGTTCTAATTATTTTACAATACAATTTTTTAAGGCTTTAAATATCTACTTACTGGTTTTCATAATGCAATACAGTTGTAACAGATGTCACTATTGGTAAGTTGGGTGGTGAGTATATAATTTCTATAACTTCTTATGAGTCTATAATTATTTCAAAAATCAAACATTAAAAAGTAATATGATAAAGTAAGAGGTGAAAAGCATTCTAATCCAGAATTGCTGCACAGGAAAATTTGGTAACCCTTGCTTCCTCTGAGTGCTCAAAGAAGACAACTGTTTTTACTTTAAGTGCCAGTGGGAACTGTTGGGTTTTCCAATAGTGTGCTCGGAGGTGGTGTGATAAAAACACAGAAGAGCAGCCACCCTGCACCCTAACACTACTAATAATTTCCATATTTATATAATGTTTTGCAACTTCCAAAGCACCTTTACATAACTATTGTCACGTAATTCTCCTAAAAGCCCTGTGGAGAAAGGTGTTATTGTCTGTGCCTTACACGTATGGAAACAAACGTACAGAAGTTAAGTGACGTGCATAAGGTTACAGGACTTGAACGTGACAGAATTGGGATCATCCCCCAGGCTGGGGCTGCTTCTGATAAACCACAGGGGTCTTTGAACTTTGGTGACTCTATTTTAGGGCAGAAAAGGACTCTGCTCCAGTGCAATACACAGCTGGTTGGCCTCATAGCAGCCGAGTGGGCTTTGCTAAGAGGAGAAAAGGTCCAGGAGACGGAGAGTGAGGGGGAGGAATCGTGGATGGTGCAGAGGGGAAGAGGGACACGGTCAAGGGGCACAGCTGCTGTGACCATCCTTGACATTACTGAGCTACGATGAATCATTTGGGTACTTACTATGTCCAGGAATTATGCTTAGCATTTAGTATATATTATTTTATGTATGCTTTATAAACTATTTTTATCTTTTCTTATAGTTGAGGAAACTTAAGCTTGGAAATAATAAGTAATATGCCCGAGATCATGGCCAGAAGGTGGCTGAACTCAGATCAGAACTCTGGCCTATCTGATTCTAATAAGTCTTACGAGAAAGAAGAGAGTGAAGTAGAATCAGATACATTTATGTGTCCTTCTGTTCCTTCCTTTCCAGGAAACTTGACTACTCTATTTTTATTAATTTGCATGTGACCCATGAGATTGTAAGACACTTTTCTTGGGAGCTATCACCTTCTCCCCAACAAGACACAACATTCCAGGCTGTCACTTTTTCTCTCTTTTCTTCCCTTGCCTTTCTGCTCTCACTTGGGCTGGGCAGCAGGCTCTGCACACAGTAGGTGTCGCTATTGATTGCCTTTGGGTTTCTGTGCTTGGAGCAAGGATGGTACTTGGTGTATTTTATAAGGACTTGTTTCCTTATTCTCAGCCTCCCATCCCTCTCGTTTTTGTAAACGATGACTGCATTTTAATGGAATCTGAGAGTGTAGACTGCAGAGAAGCCAAGTCTGCAATTAGGTAGAGTAGTTTAGTGGCCTCTCCTGTGTGAGAATTAAGGCCCTGAAGGGTAGGGACCCCTGTAAAATGCGCTCAGATTCAACAGGTATTTGCTAACATGCATTACAATGCACTAACACAGTGTTAAGCTCTTTCTGCTGTTATCTTCGCAACAATCCTTCAGTGGAGGTATTATTTTCATTTTGCAGATTAGGAAAGTCTAGGTTCCACTATCCTTAGGTCACGTCCCTTGTTACTGACAGTAATGGGATTTTAACTCAGATCTGTGTGATCCCAAGTATAGCTCCCTTTACAGAACTGGTGGGTGAATCATTCAATGTGCAAAAATACTTTTTCATTGTAGGTGCATTGATTTTGATATCTGATGTTTTGATATTGCATCTATAATTATGTGCAATAAATCTGATATTGACATTTGTTTTTCTGAATTCTGATTGCCTATGATGCACAACCACTGATGAAGAACAGTCTCCTCAGGTTTCTTTGCGGCTACCTGGCAGGTTGTCCATTGATGTCTTAGCAATTTTCCTTCCTCTTTGAATATCAGTTTAGTATTGCCGTGGATAGGGGGTTCCTAGCAGACCCATGCTCACTCCATTACCCTCGTTTCCCCTCCATCTCTAGCCAGCCCTTTTCTGTTTTATTTTTAAGCACTTTTACCTGTTGGAGGCCCTTCAATTGCTGATGCTTCTCAGGG
Organism: Indri indri; assembly: GCA_004363605.1. Classification (NCBI taxonomy): domain Eukaryota; kingdom Metazoa; phylum Chordata; class Mammalia; order Primates; family Indriidae; genus Indri; species Indri indri. The sequence continues at coordinate 33,517 of RJWJ010000872.1, forward strand.
TTTTGTTTTGAACTTTCTTCTCTCCTCACTTTACATACTCCCCACTCTCTCCTGGTAATCTTACTCATTTTAATTAGCACCTATAAGTGACAGTGTTCAAAACACTACTTCTGGATCCTGTATTTCTTCTGGGCTTCAGATCTGTGTATTCAACCACATATTAGGAATCCTCACTGTGATGGCCCACAGCATTTCAAATATCACATATCCTTCCCTACCTCTATGCTCTCATCATTCTTAAATCCTCCTGCTCCCTTCCTACATCCAGCTAATCGCCATGTCCTACTTCTAAATATTTTGCAAAATCATTTTCCTCCTCTCCGTCTCTACTGCCAATCTCAGGGCTGGTTGCTACTCTCTCTTGACTAATTTTTCATGCCTCCAGATGAATTCATCTCCCTGCTACAGACAGAATATTCTTTCAAAAATCGAATTATGCCCATTTTCTGTTTAAAGATTTTGTAATAACTTCACATCGCTTTCAAGGTGAAATCTAAAGTTCTTCATATAACCTATCAGGCCCTGAGTATCTGGCCTCCTATCTCTCCTTGTTATCTTCATCTCTTCCGTCTTCCTCTAAACCAGCTACCAATGTTGTCTGACTTCTTGACCAGTCTGGGCTAGGGTCCCTTTTTTGTGTCCTGCTTTCCTTCTTAATAGCATTTACCATCTGAAATTATAATTGTTTACATGACTACATTCCCCACCAGACTGTAAGCTGCCCAAGGTCAGAGACTCTACCTTGTTCATACCTGTCCCTAACTGAGCACAGTGACTGGCACATTGTGTATACTCAATAAACATTTATTGAAGTTTTTTTTTTTATAGCCCTGAGCCTAATCCCTTGTAAAATCAGGCATATAGTCATTTGCTTCTATTTGGAACCTGTAATGGAAATATCAGATGATTCAGTCATGTAGAAAACAAGAAAAACTCTTATTTGTATTTGTCTCCTGTTTCTTAAATTCCCTTAGTAAATATAGGTGGTGCAATAAAAATAATTATTATATCACATAAAGTGCAGTGTCTATCTCACCTTTGCTATACTTCAGTCTTGAAATTTCTTGCAGATCAATCTGCATTTTATATTAAAGAAAAATCAAAAGATCAAGGACAAGTGACTTATTTAAACTGAGGAGAGACTGATTTCAAAGAAATGATATTATAAATTTAGCAAGAAGTAAAGCGTCAGATTACTTGTCAATTTACCTTAACTGATTAAAATATGCCCGGGGCATGACTTCTCAATATATAGGGTCAAATATCATAGGGAGAGTTTGCAGAATGTTCATGAGAAATATGACCAGAAATGAAAATCACCTTTTTCAAATAGAAAAACGCGCACTGCCTCTGTGGCACAGGGGATGAGAGCCATCATCCATGCACAAGTGGTGTGAGTATCTTTTTATGGAGAGCAGGAGGGTATAATGTAAAGGTTAATGATGTTCTTTGTGTCCAGGAAGAAATCTCATAATGGAATGGTGCCTTAGTTTGTCTTTATGCATCTCAGGGTTATTGTAGGCATAAATGAAAGAGCAGTTGGGAAGAAAGGCAAAGAGCATTAGTTAATGAGGAATGCAGATTAAGATAACCCAGGAATATATAATCCAGTTTTGAACATAGCTGGATTGAGGAGTGGTTGTGAGATGTGCTTTGACATTGTTATAGTGCTTTTAAAGTAAAAATCAGCGTATTTGAGTTGTTTTGACCTGGTTGTAAAGAACCTCCCTTTGGGTTAAAGTGATTGAGTACAAAGAGAGGAGAAAGAGGTGGAAACATGAAGTGCTATGCCACAGTTGAATCCCAGAGCTCTTAGGAGAATTAAGTAGGGTGAGAAATGGAAGGTGGGGTGGGGAGATGGGCCACCGACAATGGGAAGACCCCAGCAGTTACTCGTATGGTAACTGGGAGCCTGTCTTGAGCCAGAGGTAAAGGACGGGGTAGAGGAAACCGAAGGATGGAGAATAGAGTAAGAAATGAGGCAGAATATGAGAAGGATTTTGGTCACGGAGGAAAGATCCAAATAGCCTCCAGGATCCTCTTTCTCCCCTTTCCCTTTCTCATTTTCCTTCTTTGACTGGCCTGGGTACTTGTGGGGTGTACACCCTCTAACGCGGAACCTCTGCCACCTCCCAGACACTTGCAACCGCGAGCAATAATGTTTCCAATCCCTTTCTTATACTTATCTAAATTGCAATCACAGGCAATAATGTTTCCAATCCCCTTCATATACTTACCTAAACTTCGAAAGCCTGTGGAGTATATGTCAGTTATCATGATGCCAATTGGACAGATGACAAGAAGGGGTCAGGAAGGCTCATGTGACTTGCCCAAGGTCACTTAGCGATTTGTGTCAGAACAGGGATTGCCTCCACAATCTCCTGCTGTTGCTGCTTTGTGAAGCCACATGCTTGTGGAATATGTGATTGTTATGTACTAGATATTTGTAAGGATTGGAACCGTCCTTCGTAAACCCAGGATCCCAGCCAGGGTTTTCAACAGCTTTTGGTCAGGTAGAAAACTGGGAGGAAGATCTAAACAATTTGTTTGCCTTTATCTTCTAATATTTTTGGGAGAAGATTTTGTTGTGCTACCCAAGGAGGCTATTTTCCATCATAAATGATGCTGCTAACAATAAGAATAAAAGCTTCATTAAGCTAAAAAAATAGAAGAAAAGGAAATGAAATAGCTAACATCTCATTATTTCATGGAAGCTGTTGTGAAGAATACATTAAAGTTAATGAGTATTAGGCTACTTAAATTATTTACCAGACTTGAAAAATTTTAATATGTTGTCTGGAAATACAAGTTGGTTTTCTGCCCACATTCTGGTAAATATCTTAGAATGTAGGATGGTTGGTCATCTTCTCTGGGACCTTCACACCAGGTGTTGAAGGAGGTCCCTAAATGGTTTGAGCTTAGAGAAAATGAATGGGCTCTAGTACAATTCCAGATGATCGGATGGAGGATCCAGCCTGGTCCCCTGCCACACCCTAAAACCCCTTTTCTCCAAAAAATCACCAGTTACAGAACAGTCTAACTCTGAGGATTGAAGGTCTTATACCTCCTGCAAATATTTTCCTCTTCTAACTGAATTCAGTGGAAAAGGCAATGCTGAAATCAAAGGAATGATTCTTTAATGGTGGGGTTTCAGGCAATACCCTATCTAGATTTATAGTCCAACCCAGGTGTGAAGGCCTATCTAGTTGCCTTTTCTCTTCTGTTTGATTTGTTTTGGAACAATTTGTCACACCTGTCACTCCTGTCTGGGTCAGGCAGTTGCAGCCAAGATCACATTTTAAAATCCTCCTAAAGAGTACAGTGTAGAAGAAGGGAGCTTAGCTGGGAGAAATGAGACTGTCCTTATTCTGTTAATGTTAGTAACTCACTACGTGGCTTTAAGGAAGTCTAGTCTTCTCTCTCGACACAGTTTCTACATCTTTAAAATGAATTTTAGACTATGGTGAAAAAGGATTGTCAGATTAAATTAAGTTAAGGTCCATTCTGTCTGCTCTTGCATAAAGCACAGAACTTTATTAAGACATATTCCAAAATGTACGGAATTGTATGCTTGAGGATTAACACACATTGGTCATTATTAAAATTTTGCCATCTTTTCACCTGCTTTTAAAGTAATAAAAACTTTTGCATAAAGTTGAAGGATGCTAAGTACCACAATCTGACCCACTTTACCTTTCCCTTTCTTCTTTTTTTCTGAAGGTAATTACTATTTTGAATTTTGTGTTTAGTTTGACTGTATATGGTTTCATACTTTTAAAAACATGTATATATTCATAAAAATACATAGGACTATTTTTCTTGTTTTAAAACTTCATATAAATGACATCATATTGACATACCATTCTGCAACATGCTTTTTTGCTCCACATTATATCATTGCGCATATTTTGATATTTATTGTAGAGATGCTTCATTTATTTTAACTGTTATATAATACTTCACTGTACAAATAGAACACGATTTATGTAGCTATTCTCATACTGATGCATATTTGCATTGTTTTTAATTTTTTACCATTCCAAACAATTCTACAATAAACATTCTTCTGCATCTATGTCTTGTACCGAATATATGTGAGTATTTTTCTGCATATAAGCCCAGAAGGGGAAATTGAGTCATGGGTCATGTACATCATCAGCTTTACCAGATGTGGCATAATACTCAGTAGTAGTTAATCACTTAAACTCTGACCAGTAGTATGTGAGATTTCTAGTTGATTTACTTCTTCAACTAATTTTAAAGTTCTGCTGTTATCTTTTTAGTTTGTTTTAGATGGATATATCTGCATAGTGTCAAGTGGGGCTCTATTTTTCCCCATGTGGACAAACAGTTTTTGCAACACAAATTATTGGCTAGTCTAGCTATGGATTCTAGTACCACCTCTGCCCCAAATACATTTCTCTGGTCAACATTTGACACTTACGGACTTTAGAAGTTTTGCCAATCTGATGTGCTAGAACTTATTTCTAATTTTTGTCATTTACCTTTCCCAGATTACTGAGAAATGAGGTTGAAACAGTGGTTGAGCGTATTGTCATGTTTTTATTGGTCTTTTGGTATCCTCTACTATTGGTACCCTCTACTTTTCCCTTTACTGGATTGTTTGCATTTTTAATATTGATTTGTGTGGGCTCTTTATACATTGTGGATATATATTTCACAGTAGCATGTGTTGCATGCTTCTGCTAGTCTGTAGCTTTTTAAAATTTCTGTGACATTTTTGTTTTTGATTTAATCAGTGTGGCAGATTGTATTTTCCAGCAGATTGTATTTTCCAAAGATAGCCAAAACGGTGTCTGCTGTTCAACATGCTCTTCTAGAACTTTGCTACTCCCTCACCAGGAGATGGAATCTATGACTCTTACACCTGAAATTGGGAAGGACGTTGTAACAGTCTGGACCAATGGAGTCTGGCAGAGTGCTGTTATGTGATTTCTAAAGCCAAGTCACAAAAAATGCTATTCATTTCTTCAGGCTATGTTGGGATATTTTCTCTTGGAATCCAGCCATCATGCCATGAAGAAGCCCAAGCAGGCTTTGGAGGGGCTCACAAGGCAAGGGACCAACGCCCCTGGCCCACAGCTCCAGCTGAGCTCCCATTTGACAGCCCACACTAACTCGCCAGCTGTGTGAGTGAGCCATCGTGAAAGTGGGTCTTTACCCTCAGAGAAGTGAAGTCAGACGTAGAGAAGAGATAAGCCTCCCCACCAGGGCCTACTCAAATTGTGGACTTGTGAGTACAATAAGCCATTAAGTTTTGCGTGGTTTATTAAACAGTAATAAATAATTGATATGATCATATGTATCGGTCTTGTTCTTTACTGTTTGTGTGTGTGTGCATGCATGCATGTATGTTGTTAAAGAAATTCTTTCCTACATCAAGACCGTAAAGGTATAAATCTACCTTTTTATCTAAAAATTTTAAAGTTCTGTTATCTTTTTAGTTTGTTTTAGATGGATATATCTGTATAGTGCCAAACGAGGCTCTGTTTTTTCCCCATATGGATAAACAGTTTTCATGACACAAATTATTGGCTAGTCTATCTGTAGATTCTAGTATTAATATTACCTCTGTCCTGAAAACATTTCTATATACTTGTGGATCAATTTCTAAGTTCTGTACGCTCTTCCTTGGTTTGCTTGCTTATTCCTGTGCCAATACTGCAGTGCCTTACTTGCTGTAGCCTTAGAGTCAGTGTTCACATTTGCCAGAACACATTCCCTTATTCGGTCTTTATATTCATAATTGTCATGATAACTTTTGGCCTTTTATCCTTCAATATGAATTTTAATATTACTGTGTCAAGTTCTACAGAATACTTTGTTGATATTATTTATAGATTAATTTGGGAAGATTTGTAAATGACTATATCACTTAGAATTTTGTATTATAAGTGATGTATTTACAATTATATTTGAATTGTTGCTGATATAAAGGAGTACATTTATTTTTTTATTTAGGTATGATTTAAGTCAATAAAACTGCACATCCATTTTGAGTGTACAGTTTGTTGGCTTTTGACAGATATGTCCATGCCTGTAACACAACCTTCAATCAGGGTATCACCTTCCTTCCAGAATGTTCCCTCATATCTCTTTCCAAGTGATTCTTTCCCAGCCATAGGCAGCTACTGTTCTGGGCCTTATCACTATAGAGTAGTTTTTTCTCCTCTTAATCTTCATGTAAAATAAATAATTCAATATGTATTTTAAAGTCTAGTTTCTTTTCCTTATTACAGCTTTTGTGAGATTCATCAGTGTTGTAGATAACAATAGATTTTTCCATTTAATTACTGAATAGTTCTGTATGGCATAAATATGTCACAACTTATCATTGTTCTGTTGTTGGACATTTGGATTATTTCTAATTTGTGACTATTATACATGATATTACTAAAACTATTCCTATATAACTCTTTATGTGGGCATGTGTTTTCATTTTTTCTTGAGTAAATACCTGGAATGAAATTGCTGGGTCATAGGAATTTTTATTTAGTGTTTTATTAGTGTTTATTTAACTTTTAAGAAAGGCCAAATTGTTTTCCAAGATGGTTTTACTATTTAAACTCCAACCAACAATTCATGAATTTCAGTTTCTCCACATATTCACCAACATTCATATTGTTAATCTTTTAAAACTTTTACCATTCTAGGAAGTGTGTGGTAGCATCTAATTATAGTTTAAATTGCATTTTTCTTATGCTGGGCACAGTGAACATCTTTTTATGTGCTTATTCACCATCCACATATATTGTTTTGTTAAGTGTCTCTTTCGATGTTTACCCATTTTAAAACTTTGGGTTGTTTGTCTTCTTATTCTTGAATTGCAGGACTAAAAATATATTCTTGATATCAGTCTTTATCAGATACATTTATTACCATGTTGCTTTCTTGATGGTATTTTTCAAAGAGCAGATCTTAAACAGTTGATGAAATCCAATATATCATTTTTTCTTTTATTGTTCAAGACTTTGGCATGCTATCTAAGGAATCTTTGCCTGCCCCAACATTATGAGTGTTTTTTCCCTGTATTTTCTTCAGTAAGTTTTAAATTTTAGCCTTTATATTTGGGTCTACAATCCATTTCCAGTTATTTATTGTGTATGAGGTGAGGTAAAAGTCAAGGTTCACATTTGTTTTAAATGAATATCCAGTTGTTCTAGCAACATTTGTGGAAAACATTATCCTTTCAGATTGAATTAGCTTGGCACTCTTGTTAAAAAACAACTGAGGATATGTGTATAAATATATCTTTGGGCTCTGTATTCTACTTGATAAAGCTGGACGTCCATCCTTGTGCTACTACTGCACTGTCTTGATTCCTGTAACTTTGTATGAAGACTAGATGTAAGGTAGTGCGGTGGTACTGCAAACGAGAACAACCTCTAAGGAAAGTAGCATGGAGATACCTCGAAGAACTAAAAGTAGAACTACCATTTGATCCAGCAATCCCTTTTACCCAAAGGAAAAAAAGACATTCTATAAAAAAGATATCTGCACTTCAATTTTTATAGCAACACAATTCACAATTGGAAAGATGTGGAAACAACCCAAATGCCCATCAATACATGAGTGGATTAATAAAATGTGGTATATGTATACCATGGAGTACTACTCAGACATAAAAAAATGGTGAACTAATACCTCTTGTACTAACCTGGATGGAACTAGAGCCTATTCTACTAAGTGAAGTATCACAAGAATGGAAAAACAAACACCACACGTACTCACCATTAAATTGGTACTAATCTATCAATACTGACATGCACATGTGGAAGTAACATTCATTGGAGATTAGGCAGGTGGGAGGGGGGAGAAAGGGATGGGTATATTCGCACCTAATGGGTGCAGCACATTCTGTCTGGGGATGGGCATGCTTGTAGCTTTTTTTTGTTTTTTGTTTTTTTTTTTGACAGAGTTTCACTCTGTTGCCCTGGCTAGAGTGAGTGCCGTGGCGTCAGCCTAGCTCACAGCAACCTCGAACTCCTGGGCTCAAGTGATCCTCCTGCCTCAGCCTCCCAGGTAGCTAGGACTACAGGCATGTGCCACCATGCCTGGCTAATTTTTTCTGTATGTTTTAGTTGTCCAGATAATTTCTTTCTATTTTTTTTAGTAGAGATGGGGTCTCGCTCTTGCTCAGGCTGGTCTCGAACTCCTGAGCTCAAACAATCCACCCGCCTCGGCCTCCCAGAGTGCTAGGATTACGGGTGTGAGCCACCGCGCCCGGCCATGCTTGTAGCTTTGACTTGGGCAGTGCAAAGACAATTTATGTGACCAAAGCATTTGTACCCCCATAATATTCTGATATAATAAAAAATTTTCTTGAATAAGTCAATGAATGATTGAATCTATATTTGGTGGTGTTTCTGAACATTTATATTTTAATTCCATTTGCACCTTCTTCTCTATGTCAAGGAGCTCTGTATGGAGTCATCATTTCTTTGTTTGAGAGATCATTTCCTCTTTCATTATTTTACTGAGATTCAAGTCCATCTGTGATTGGACACCATCCTGTATACCAGTTTTTTTTCTTCCATTACTCCCCAAGCAGAAACAACTAATCCCATATTTACCTTGTTTATTTTTACTGCTAAAACTTTGCATGTCTATGCCCCTACTTGCAAAATCTTTCTAGGATCTTCTTGCCTCTTGGATTTTTCCTTTCATTTTAGATAAAAGATAGGCAATGGGAGATTGTTGGATACTTTAGGAGGATCTTAAAGTGAGGAATGCCATAGGTCTTTCAATTCCACTATTCAAGTCTAGTCTCTCCAATAGAATTTTTAACTATGCAAGGTACAGATTTTTATGTGGTAGTCTTCCTAGAGTAGAAATCACCTGTATTTTATTTATATGTTAGAGATTTTTGTTTCCCATTTTTTCTCAATATTTTAATAAATAATAGGGCAGGAATAAAAAGATTTCAAAGTGGGTCTAACTTTGGGCCATAGTGAACTGCAAAACCCTCAATGTTGTTCCCCTAGATATTGGCAATGTTTCTTATAAGCCTTATTTTTCGAGAAAGACTGAACAAGCTAATCAGATTTTACTCAAATTTTTGCCTACTATAAATCTGCACAACTCCATAATCTTAATCATCATCAGTGTTATTATGATCATCTTACCTGAAAGTGTAGATCCCATCATGGCGAACAGTTGGTCTGGTGGGGGACTTCATCAGTTGGCAGCGGAGGGTGGGTCACAAATATTTTAATTATTAGGGGACCTGTCTTCAACCGGGTGTCATATTTTAACAAAGCTGTCATTTAATAACCTGAAACAAATGTCAATGCAGAATTAATTTGTTTTATAATTAATGTGCAATCTTTGGTGTCAAATGGATATAATAATTTGATGGTAGTAATTAGACTTCATCATAATTAGCTTAAAAATGAAAAATACATTCAAAGCCATGCAAAGTAATGCTAGGAGTTGATTTTTGATTTATGTATCTGCTGTGGTAGAAGACTTTTATGAAGATATTGATTCTGGCCAGAATATTCTATAAATTTAATGCTAATTCAATACAATTTTCAAGTTTTAAAAATATTGACAAATTGATTCTTAATTTCTTCTTGAGGACAAATTTGCATAATAGTGGGCAGGAAATTTTTGGGAAAAAATTTGAGGGGATACGCCCTACCAGATATGAAAGTATGCTATAAAGTAAGTGTAATAACAATAATGTGGTACTGCATGGGCATAGGTAGATAAATGGAAGAGAAGAGAAAATTCATAAATTCATAAACAGAGTCTGCTCTATGTTAGAGTTTTATAGTAATATATGATGGTAGCACTTCTAATCAATGGAGAAAATGTTGATTAGTTAGTCAATGATCTTGGAAGAATTGGCCTGAATTAGCAAGAAATCCATTTTGCACAGTAATAAAGCTCAGCTGGATTAAAGATTAAATTTCTGAAAAATCCTATTATAAGAAGAACATTTCCTTCTAATCTTTCAGTAAAAAAGACTTTTCATTGCTCGGCGCCAAGGCCAGAAACCACAAAGGAAAAGAACACAAATTTGACTTTATAAAATTTAGAATTTCTGTGTGACAAACTCTAATATTCATTCATTCTTTAAGCCAACCAATATTTATTGTGGAGTTACTACATGCAAAGCATAAATTGGAACCATATGTAGTTGATATGGCATACAATGAGTTAACATTTTAAATGTATAAAGAATTCCCACAAATCAATAGTGAAAAGATGAACAACTTGAGAGAAAATGGCGATATGCACATAAAGGTAATTTATCAAAGTATAAAAAAGCCAATAAACAAAAAATGCTCCATAATCAAAGGTGCAATTTAAAACAACAATGATATATAACTTCTCACTTATTGTATTGATAAAGATTTAAAGTCTTGATAATATCCACTGATACCGGGCAAGCAAAGAGGTGTTTCAATTTTTGTTGTGAAGATACAAATTGCACAGTTTTTGGAGGGCAATTTTACAATGTGTAACAACATTTAAAACATGCATAACATTTTACTCAGCAATTTTATTTCTGGAAACAAATCCTAGAGAAATCAGTGTGCAAGTGTGTAAGGATTTATGCAAAAGGCATTCAGTCGTATCAATATTTATACAAACAAAAAGTGAAAATCACCTGAACATTTATCCACAGGGATTAGTTAAATAGATTGTGTTGCATCTGTGTGATGAAATTCTTTGAAACTGTTTAAAAGTAAGGTAATTGTTTGTATACCTACGTGGAAGCATGCCCACTATATATTATATTTTAAAAGCTTTGCAATACGTAGAGAATAACCATATTTCAAGAGCATGCATGTGTAGGTATTCTAAAGGATGTATAAATATAGTGATACATAGAAGTAGCAAAAAGGTATTAATGCTGATTATCTCTGAAGTATGGGATTGCAGGACACTTATATGCCCCTCTTTATATATGTCAATATCTTTTGGATTTATTAAAATAAAGAATATTCATTGCTTTTATAATAAAAAGGGGATATTCTCATTTGAAAAAAATAAATCATAAACCATAAAAATAATCCATAAAATTATTTTAAGGACACAGCTGTCTTCTGCATACATTTTTCCATGAAGATTTATAGGATCTCTGGTTCAAGCTTTTGAAATGCTTGGTGAGACTTCCCTTAGGGCCAGATACTGAGAATCACAGAGGGGACTGGGCCATGATGTGTAACCCTAGGGAGTTTGACCCCTTATAACACGGTCAATTTGATGTAGTAAGAAAGAGCTTGTAGCTGGAGAAGGCTGGTCAATTCACCTGCAATAGGACCTATGGCATCCTTAAGAAATGTGTTTAAAGGGGACCCTAAAGATTCATAATAAAGAGATTCACACGAATGTCTCCTGAGTTCAGTCCACTGCTTGTCTGTGGCATCCTAGACTAGAAAGATGCCCTTCTTTGACAGAAAGGACCAGAGCAAGGTGGTATTTCCCTGAATGCACCGATTGCCTAGAGGCTCTATTGGATCTGCATGTCCACAGCAGCCCTTAAATCCCTACTTCTACTGTCACCTCATTCTTTGGCACCTCCATTCTTCAGAAAGTGAAAAGTTGCCTTGAAAACAGTAGGCAGTGGCAGGCCAATTCTTTTGCCTGGTAGGAAAGTGAACAATTTATCTAAGCATCAGTTTCCTACAGGGATGAGCTAGCTTTGCTCCTGGGTAAATTGAGAGTCCTGCTTCTCAAACCCATGCTACCGATCCCACTTGTTGTGATTCCCCTGAGCTTGGAAACTCTCCTGCCTCCTTCCTCTCTTAGATAATATAAAGTTCATCTGGCTTCCTACGATAAGAAGAGCCTTTCATGCTGGTTTTCCATGGTCTAAGATAGAGCTCTGATATTATTTGTTAGAACTCGCAAGGGTGAGAGTACGAGAGACTTGATTACATATGGCTCTGTCATTTTGGTCTTCCTATATGCTGTAGGGAGGAGGGGGTGAGCCATACACACATAATTGAATGTGCAGTGCACAGTGTGAAGAGGAAATAGGGGGAGGCTATGGACACTGAGTAGCAGGAGAGTTACGTCCTATTAGAGAGACATGGGAGCTTTAAGGAGCAGGCAGCATATAGCATGTGCAAGATTCCAATGAGCAGGCATGATAGAGAAAATGAGAAGAAATGCCCTAGAGGTTTCTTATAGGGGTCAGCTGGCCTCTGGGATGGGAGGCTTACATTTTTGGAGTACTTGAGATTCATGTGGCACCAGAATGTACCTGAAAACATATGATTGCTCTATAAAGCAATTTTTAGGCAAAAGAACACGAAGAGGGGAATATATAGAACCTGAAATGTGTATGTCACTGGGGTCTGAAGGATAGCTAGGTTTATAATGCCTCCTTGCCCATAGTAACAAAAGAGAAGCCCATAGGGATTTCAGGGACCTTTAACAGGAAATCAGAAACAACAGGTCCTTGCCTAAGAAATCTGAGATTTGATTGTATCTTTCCCAATCATGCCTCAAATTTTTTTTTCTCCCAACCATGACCTCCTCCTGGAATGTTCTTCATTGTCTTCATCTGTTTATACCCTACTCATCCTTCAATGCCCAATCAAAGTGCACCTTCCATGATGTCTTCATTGAGTCTCTGTAGGAGTGATGTGCTCATCCTATAAGCTCCTGTAGTTTTTCATACTTCTTTTATATTAATATATAGCATTATTTGTGCCCTACTTTGTGATTGCTTGGTATATATTGCACGTCCCCTAATAGAATGTAAGCTCTGTGGTCCCATCACTTAGCAAGCACCATGCTGGACACATATTAACTATGTAATTTGTTGAGTAAGTGAGGGATGAATGAATGACATCTGTGTGCTAGATGCCCTACAGCATGTGATACAGTCATGCACAATCAGTAATCCTGTGGCTCACATGACTTTCAAATAACCCACCAGATAGGTAAATGAAAAACATGTTTTTAATTATTTGAGCCTAGAAACAAACTCCATTCTACATATAAACACAAAATTTATTTTGTACTATTTTACCATACACTGAATTTTCCAGGAATGTGAGCACTATGTAAATTGAGGGAAAGTTTTATTCTGTTTTCTTTGGAATTTTACCAAGTATTGTTCACCATTTGGGAACATCCCATAACTGACAGCAGGGCTGCTGATAATATATACAGTATATCTGTATTTATAGAAGTGTCACTCATGGCATAGCCATCTAACTGCTTTATGTGTTCTTGGGTAGGAATGCCTAACCATTCACTTACTATGATACCTGTTATTTTATTATGATCCACATTCTTTTTATTTCTCTTTTATATTAATAATTAAGACATTTTATTATTTTAAAATTGTACACAGGAAAGTTATAAAGGGCCATTAGGTCTGATGAGGTTGAAAACTGCTTGTCCAGATTATCAGGTTTCTATTAACCATGGGGCACGTGGGTGCCTTTTTGCAATTCCAGAAATGTGGTCTAAGCTATTCTCAATGAAAATAAGCCCAATTCACAACAGCCTCAATTAAAAGCTGACATTTCAACATAGCTTGTCGGATCTCGGGGGAGTTATTTGCAATATAACTATTAGAAACTGCACGAAAGTTTCCAAAATGTTAAAATATGACCGAATCATCTAATCCAAAATTGGTCCTCCCTTTAAGCCTCACCCAATGTCATTTTCGGGCCTCCCTCATGATTCCTGCAGCACTGGCAAGTTTGTTACCTATTAGGAGAGTGGTTTTCACACTCCAGCCTGTGTCAGAATCAATGGGAGGCTAATTAGAATACAGATTATTCAGCTTTGTCTCCAGAGTTTCTGATTAAGTATGTCTGAGGTGGAGCTTGAGATTTTACAATTTTAACAAGTTCTCTGGTGACACTGATGCTGCTGGTCAGGGGCCCACATGTTGAGAACCACTTAGTAGATGCTAGAAATTGATATCTATTTATTTCCTCCCCTCCTTGTCTTATGGCAACATGGATTTAAATCATGTGATATATTTTTGAAGGAGAAGGAAAAAAGAAGCAAAACATGGAACTAGCCACAAGTCTAAAACGATAGTGCACATCCTAGAATCTCGCCTATTTGTTGGGAGGGTGGTGTTCCATGGGGACAGATATAGTGCTAAAGTGTTTTGAAAGCCTCTACTTCCAGAAATGCTGCGTATTTTTATATGAATCACCCAAAGCACCTGGAAAAGAACTACTAGCCTATATTCATAGCTTCTGCTTGGGACAGAGTTGCCATGGCCAGGCTGAGGAGAGAAAGTCTGGTGCTTTATCCTAATATCTTTTTAAAACATAAACACACACACACACACACATGCACACACACACACACACACACACACACACACGTGTATACACATACCCAACAGATTGAGAGAGTCGTGCTTCGATTCAGGCAATTGTGTCAGAGACATTTAATTTTAAGTAAATGACTTTAATTAGAAGCCCCTATGCCATTTTTACTTCCTCCATCAATGTGGTTCATTTTTCACTTGTGGATGCTTAACTGCAAAACAAACTGATGGTCTGTGGAGGAGATTGCCAGCTTAAACCTTTTCCCCAAAGGAACAAGGCAGAATTCCATTTTGTTTATTGTCCTTTTTAAAAATCATGTCTGATAGTCACAATGAATCCTTCACACACGACCAAGCTATTCTTTGTTTCTGATGATCTCTTATAGTGTTTATTTTAATGTTCTTCCATGTGTATAATCTCCCAGAAAATTTAGTACTTAGTATTCTGATGGTTTCCAGTACAAGTTTTGTCTCCCCACTGAGACAGTAAGTGATTCAAGGGCAAAGTCTACGCCTCACACGATTTCTTTGTCTTCCAGTGCTGAGCCCACACTAAGTGCTAAAGAGAAGGAGCGGGAGTTCCTCACGTGGGCTGGAGGTGAGAGAACACATCAGACTCACACAGGGAGCTTCTGAAACTACACACACCGGTTACAACCCACGGAAAGGCCTGTAATAATTCTTAAGGTACTAGATTTTCAAAAGGCAGGTTGAAATTTCCACTGGAGATATAAATAATATGACTAAAAATCAAAAGGGAAGAAAGTCAACTGTCAACATAGGTATATGATATGATATTTTATATAGAAAACTCTTTAAAATTATCAGATGAACTGTTAGAACTCATAAGACAGCTCAGCAGTGTTCCTAGTTGCAAGAACAATTTATAGAAATCAATAACATTCCTCTACCTCAGCAATAATCAACTAGAAATTAATACTAGAAAATAAGATACTGATAATAGGCATAAATATATAAAATACTCAAAAATTAACCTAACAAACAATGCAGAAGTCCTTTAGAGAATATATTTAAAACAATATTAAAAGATATAAAAAATCTGGATAAATGGAAAGTTATCATGTTCAAGGATGGTAATTACTTAACATTACATATAAGTCAAATCTCCCCAAATTAATCTATAAATCCTCAATCAATATTCAAGATGGATTCTTTGAAGATTTTGACAAGCTTCCTAAAACTTATATTAAGTCTATAAATAACTAAGTCAGCCTCAAGAAAAAAAAGGAACAAAGAGAAATAGGAACAGAGCATAGAGAACTCACAAACCAATGCATGTAAATACAGGAACTTGGTATGTGATAAAGGCAGCATCACAGAATCAATAGGATGTGATGGATTATTTTGTAGCTAATCATAGGGATACTGAGGCACTTATTTGGAGGAAAGAAAAGATGGATTCCACATTAAATTGTATAAATGTATGCTTTCGTTTGTTTATTGAATACCCTACAATATGCCAAGCACTATTCTAGATTTTGAGGAAATGGAAGTGAGCAAAATGGACAAAGAACTTGCTCATACATGGCTTTCATCCCAGTGGGGTTCTATGGACAATTAACACACACATGTACATATATACATGTATACATATATATCTACACACACACATACACACACAATGTTTCAGGTTTTCTAGGTTAAAGTGCTGTAAAGGAAACAAAAACAAAGTAAAGGAATGTGGTGAGATGCTCTTTTAAATAGAGAAGGCCTTACCTGAGAAGGTGACAATTGGGCAGCTATTTTAATAAAAGGAAGAAGTGGGGTGTGAAGCAATCTGAGAAAAGGGCAATCTGGGTGGAGGGAACAAGTGACTGCATAGACCTTCAGGCAGAGAGGATCTTGCTTGACTCTTTGAGGAACAGCACAGAGGAAGTGGGAATGTGTTAGGAGAGTGTTGGGTGAGGGGTGGATGGTTGGGAGTGGAGATGAGAGTGAGCTGGAGGAAGGTGAGACATTAACGAGACCCAGGAGTGGAGACAGAAGGTTTCTCCAAATGTGAGAGTATGGGGGTGGCACATCTAACCCCCTACAGAAAGGTTGTGAGACTCCAGATGACAGGTGATAATTCCCATGCCTTGGACTGACATATATCTCTATATGATGCCATATTGAGATATACATGTATATTAAATATATAGACTGATATAGGTTAGATATATGTCTCGATGTTCCTATTACAGATTAAACTCTGAGATTCCCTCTGAGACACTGCTCCATTGGGCTCTGCACCATCTAGATGGGCATGCAAGTTAGTACACTACCAGAAAGAAAACATTATTACCATTAGCAAATCACATGCAGAGATTCCATAGGATTGGATAAAATGCATTTGTTTTTCTCATCAAATTGCCTTTTGGTTCACACGGAGCTAGACCTGAGTGGACTTCCAGGAGGCCCTTCTCCTTTGTTCTTTTTATACCCATTGCCAGTGGCCCAAGCATCCTGGCTTCATCAGGTTGTGGGATAAGGAAACAACATTCCTATACTTCCTGGATGGGTGGGGGTAGAGCCATAGCATCTATGTAGGCTTAGGTCTCTCAAGTCTTTCAAATCTTCCTTATATGGGATGCCACTCCAAGCATAATTTTCATGTTTCATTATACTGAAAGATAGCCTTCCCAGATAGGATAGAATGGAGGCAGGAATAAAAGGGGCGAGTACGAAATAAAACCCGTCTTTCTGCCTTCTTTCCCAGTGAAAGTTTCAACAAGGGGATAATGATGACAGAGAGTCCTGGACAACATTCTCGTCCATATACGAGGCATCCTCTGCCTCATTCAGAAGCATTTTCCAATGGTCAAGATGTGGTGGGCACCACCCAGCACGGGGGATTCGTCATCCAAAGTAGCGAAGCAAGAGACGGGTCTTCACAGCAGGCACTGGGACTTCTATATGCTCAGGTGTTCAGGCAAGTTGATTAACTCTACATTCTAGTGTCAGTGGCGTTTGAAGTTGCCTTGGAGACTAACAGCAAATGCAACATGTTTGCATTCCCAAGGAAGTGGTATGACAGGGAAATGAAATAGAGACTCTAATTATTTTATTTGGATATTAAAGAAAAGAAGGACTCCAGAGTTGGAGAGCTCGGGTGCATTTCAGTACTACACACAAATACATTGCTTTCCATCTGGTATCTCATGCACTAGCCATGGTCACTACTCACTGTCTGTCATGTTGGCCTGTCCTTTTCTGTCTCTTGGCTTTTCTGCATATGAAAACTTTGCCTATTGACATTTTTATTTTGCCTAGAACATAGATATAGTCATACTAAAAATGTAAACGGGAAGAGATAGTATCCCAGATGCTTGGGATGTTATCTTGTAGCTCTGGTCACGCTAAGGTTGGTGGAGAGATTGGTGTTTCTAAAAAGAGGCTGAATGTTCTTGGGCACCTAGTGATGAGGACCTGCAAGAAAGCAGGAAAAACTTTGATTGCTTCCCTTAAATGCTCTCCCCATCCTGAAAGCGTGGATTTCAGGCTCAGCCTTAGGACTGGAAAAGGCCAATTTGAGATTGGTCAGACTTGAGCACCTCGCAAACAGCTATCACAAGCCAAGTCACTGGTGCCCGGTAAGGAAATTAGCATTTATTGCATTTCAGTAAAAATGATGTGGCCCAGTTAAATTAGATTTCCTTTCATTTACAATAGACTTAAAATCCTATTTAGCTATAATCCAGCCATTGTAAAATTGGTTACAAGGATCCTAATTTTCTGAGATATTGAAGCCTCTCATTCTATCTGAGCATCTTGATTTTATCCATTTTCATCTGTCATTAAATTTCTTATGGCTGAGAATGCCAGAGGCAACCTACCTTTCCAATCTGCTGCAGCATACAGCAGTAGCTGGATTGAGATCAGAAACATTTATTTTATTCAATGCCTTATCTGTTCTTTTCCACTATTTTAAACACTACTGAGGGTCAAACTGAAAATCCTTCTCTGATTCTAACTGTAATCAAGCGGGAAATGGTTTTATTTTATTTTGAACTAATATCAAGCCTAAGAAAGCATCATTTCAGACAGTGGGATTGAATGGCCCATTCTGCCATTGCTTAAAATTTACAGTTTGCACATCTTATCACCAAACCCACACTTACATGGTGTTCACAGTTAAAATCTCTCTTTTCTCTACTTGAATTCATGTGTTTCTCATTTGGGAGCCTGTTAAAGCTTTGCCACCTTTAGGCGCCTACAATAGCAGGTTCATGTGAATTCCCGCTGCTCTGAATGTCTGTTACCTGTGCTGTACCCATCCACAGCATGGCATCCTTAGCTTACTTCTGTGTGAATCTTGCCTCGCCATCCAAATTGGGCACTTCATGAAGGCCGAGACGATGGCTCAAGCCACTCCATCTGCTTCACTTAGAGATACATTCCCACAGGAGGAAGCCTTGTGTGTGCAAGGGTCTGGACTTTACTGGGTTCCTGGCATTAGAATCTTTAAAATGTTGCTTAATAGTTACTTAATCCTATGAGGAGCTTTTTGGTTCCTCTGTCCCTCCAGTTCTCTCTAGGCCTTAATGCCTTCCAGGGGGATGTTAACAGCCTCAGCAGCTCCAGATGTGAGTACTGTTATCTGGGACGTGGGCATGGTGAAGGCTGGAGTGGGAGCAGCTGCGTCTCATTGTCTTTGCTGAGCTCACTAGTTTCCCAGGTGCTGCCCCTTCCTTCCTTGTAGAGTGGGGTTTGACTCTGCCCTGAACGCTCACTCTTCCTCCTCCCTGCATGGTGGCCACTTATGGCTTTCCCCAGGAGCCATCTGCAAAGAGATGGGAAAGATAGGACCGCAGCGTTTGCTAGGGAATTTGGGCTGCTCGGATTCAGAGCAGGAGACCGGACGGGAGGCAACGTTGGTGATGCTGACCTTGGTGCTCAGTGCTGGAGGGGAGCTGGGGAGCTGGCGTAACAGCGAGGCATGATGCTGCCACCGGCTGTGCACGGCTGAGTAAAGGCTGACCGAGCACTCGCCTGGAGTCAGCTCTGCAGGAGGTGCTGGGGTTTGGGGTACAGAGACTTGTCTTCTCTGACCCCTGCATTTGAGTTGCTGAACCCTCTACCTGGGAGGACGGACCCTGAGCTCAGTGCAGGCTGCACATCTCCTGGGTCAAATGAGCATTGGGCCGACACTCAAAAGAGAGGAATCTCTGCGGCCTGGAGGCGGGTTGAAGAGGACACAGGAGGATCAGAGAAGGCCTCAGAAAAAATGGACCTTTATTATTCAGTGAAGCCAATGAGCCTCCTATCAGCCAGAAGGCACAAAAGTGAAAATTTCATCCCTTCGGGGGAGGTGGCAAGGACGGCACCATGGTGGCGTGGCACGGGCCGCACGTGCAGAGCAAGGGGTGCTGTGAGAGCCCCAGACACGGCTCTTCACCAGCTGGGCTTCTGGCGCTGAAGAGGCAGGCGGCATGAGAGACTGACAAAGCGCCTCTCCTTTCAGACTTAGTGAGGACACCGTCAGCCAGCGTGCTCACAGGAAGAACTGCTCACTGTTCCAGAAAGTGTGGGTCAAGTGTTTGTGTCTCTTTTGTTTTGTATTCCAAAGTCAAATAGCCTATTATAATGATATTTTGCAGAAGGAAACTTCTGGGGCTGTCTCTGGCCTCAGTCACATTCTACCTGGAAAATACATGGAAGAAGGAGGGAGGAGTCTCGGTCGCCCCAGCTTCTCCCCGAGTTCCACGGGCGCTGGGCAGCTGCGACTGAGCACTTCACCAAGGGGACGGCTTCACGCAGGGCCTCTGGATCCTTTCCCTCCTCTCATCCACGTCCATGTAGGTGGCACGCGGGATATGGAATGAGCCAGGAAGAGGGAAGCTTCCTCTGGAGACAGGCTTGACCTGACCTGGGCTCTGGCTCACCTTTTGTCCTCCTTGCCTGCTCAGGAGCTCTTGTGTCCTTCCCAGGGGACCTGTCATCATCTCACCTCCCATCAACAAGCCCTATTCTCCAACATTGGGTTAAAAGGTGGTGTCAGCAGGAGCAGCACCAGATGGCAGAGGAAGTGGCCTCAGGATGGCTTCACTGCTCCGGCTACCCCTGGAGGTTGTCTACCAGAAGAGGAACACTAGGACTCCGAGTGGGACGGATGTGGGACCTTCTGAGTAATCCAACTGCTCTGGAAGGTAGGACCTCAGAGAGGCCTCAGGCTCTGTCTGGCCTAGCCACTCAAACCCCTCTCTCTTCTAAGCCCCCTATTCTTATAGGAGTCAGCTTCCTAAGCTTTGAGGGGCAAGGGCAAGCTGGCTGGGAAACCCCAGTACAGCTGGGAAAAGTGGCAGTGTTTTCCCTCCCTCGATGGCAGTATGTGAAAGCAACTCCTACTGCATTAGTTGTGTAGACCACAGGTACTGTTATCATGGAGTCATCAGAGGGTGACCATCCCTCTCCCTCTTGGACTGCCATGGAACAGCCTGTTGGCAAGGGGTCTGGGGAAGTCATAATGAACCCCTAAGAAGAAAGGACCTCACGGACCCAGGGGAGAATTTCTCTCCTTCTGTCCTAGACTTTCCTCCCTTGACTTACTGCCACTGAGCTTTGTTGTAGCTCAGAGATGCTGTTCTAAAGATAGGCCGTCAGAGATAAAGGTAATATCTGAAGTCATGGGTCAAGGATTCCTGCGTCTGTTTCCCTGGGGGCACTGACAGCTTAGCTCTGCACTAAGCTCTCCCTCAATTTTCACTGAGCCTTCTGTCAGTTTATATGGTGATAACTTACAAATGATGAAACTGAGACCCTAGAATTGGGATTGACAACTTGGATGTTGTTTAAAAAGAAGAGCTGGTGTTTAGCCCATGACCTCTGTTGCATTCATCTTTATATCTCTGCCACCTGGAAGGCCGTGAAAAAAATGATCTTACCTCTTTGAACCTCATCTGTAAAGTGGGGTGACTCCTCACAAGGTCTTCAGAGGAGTATATCAAAATAAAATATTGAGCATGGTGCCTGGCACAGGGTAAGCCCCTCAGAAAATGTCAGATATTAATGTAAGGCTTTGATCATGAGGACTCCAGCTGCTCTGCAGGGCCAGGAAAATGCAGCCTCTAAGGACAGTGGAGGAGGGCAGATAGGGAGGCCTGGCCCCATGATTTTTGACCTTATTATCCACTGTCCGTGGCTGCCAGGCTTGCTACAAAGATGATTCACCTTAGTCCTGCACGACAGCTGCCTGAGATCCTGGTTTGTATTCTGCTGGGTCCTGGAACAAAGCCAGGAGGACACAATGAAGGATGTTTTCCTTTGTGTCCATAGCTGCTTCCTTGTTACAATGGGCCATTGTTGTGCTAGGCCACAATGGAAGGGAAGTGTAACTGATTGGCCAATTGATTCTGTCTCATGTCTTGGGCCTCAGAGGCCCTGCTCTGTCAGGGGCATCTGAGGTTTTGGGAACTTGTCTCAAACAGTAAATTAGTTATTACTGACTGGTAGATGGATTATTGATCTTAACTCTTTTCTCCTTTCCTGTAGTAGAATGATATATTCATGAGCTTTGCCATGTGACTTTGGAGTGCCTCCCACTAAAGCCGGAGCATATGCCCTGCTGATGTTGGCCATGGCCTTAACCAAGGGGGTGTTAGTAGATAAGACATGAGCAGAGCTTTGAATGTGCTTGGGTGATTTGGCTTGGCCCCTTGCATTTCTGCTATCTTGCATAAGAATAATGTGCCCTGGATAACTTCTGGTCCTTAGAGAATGAGGAGACGCATGGAGCATACCTGAACTCAATCCTTAGTCCAGACTCAAGCCTTGCTGAGCCCAGCTGAAATCAGCTGAATCCCAGCCTGCCCACAGACCCATGAGGAGAAAAAAGGAATGTTTATTTTGATAAAGCAATGAGATTTGGGAATTGTTTGCTATGCATCATT
Source organism: Indri indri (assembly GCA_004363605.1). Taxonomy (NCBI): domain Eukaryota; kingdom Metazoa; phylum Chordata; class Mammalia; order Primates; family Indriidae; genus Indri; species Indri indri. The sequence goes on from RJWJ010000872.1 coordinate 55,690, forward strand.
GTTTTGAAGCAATAGCTGACTGATGTGCTGACTGATGCCCTGACATGTGGAGCCCTGGTAGAGAGGGGATCAGCAGGATTATCTGATGGCTGAAGACTGGCAGATGTAAGTCCCCTGGAGAGGGGCCCAGACTTTTCTGGACCAGAATGCTCATTGTCTTTTCCTCTAGAGGAGGCTACAACACCCAACCTGGTGCCCTGCTCAGATTAGATAGTTGGTAAATGTAGGTTAGATCTTATGGAAATGAATGGAAACAGAGCCGGGCTAAGGAGGGTTCATTTCCAAAAATAGTGCTTTATGTAGGAGCGTCCAAGATGCAAATCAGAGAAGAGGCCGTGAGAAGGGCAGGCCTAGCCCACCCAGGGCAAGGCCAATGCCGGGAGACCTTTTAGAAATGTCCTCAGCCTAGGAGCTATGTGGTAGCTTTGGTTCTCTGGAGTTTGCTAGAAAATACAGCTAGAAATATCTCATTTTATGACTCAGTCTGTCCAGGCTGCTAAAACAGAATACCATAGACTGGGTGGCTTAAACAACAGAAAATTTTTCTCATAGTTCTAGAGGCTGGAAAGTCTGAGATCAGGGTGCCAGAATGGTCAGGTTTGGTGAGGGCCTTCTTTCTGGTTTGCGGTTGGCTGCTTTCTTGCTGTGCCCTTACATGGGGGGGGGGGGGGGGGGGGGGAGGGAGGGAGATATTGAGGGAGAAAGGGAAATGAAAGAAGAAAGAAGTACGAAGAAAAAAGAAGAGGAAGAAGGAAGAAGAAAGAAGAAGGCCTTCTCCCATCTCTTCCAAGGCACGGATCCCATTCATGAATCCTCCCTCATGACCTAGTCTTCTCCCAAAGGCCCCAACTCCTAATATCATCACATTGGGAATTAGGTATGAATTTGGAGGGGAGACACAAACATTCAGACCATAGCATTTTCCCTTCTAGAAACAACTCTTGACTATGTAATTAAATGCCCTTCTTCTTTCTTTTTCTGTGCTCCCTTCCCCCCTCCCCCAGTACCCCCCAAAGTGGCAGGCGCCACTGTGACATTCTGTCCCAGCAAAGGCTGGCTGTCAGCTGATCACATCTGACCTTGCTCGACATAGTCGTAGGAAATACACTTTTTCAGAGATAATTGTATTTTTTAGAGGATTCCAGGGGTTGAAAAAGTCTTCTCTTGGCATAGAAATGAATCACTGGTGGTAGAATATCAAACATTACATTAGGCTCTCGCTATTTTCTGGTAGAAAGTTCTGTGTACTTTCCCCACCCCTCTACCCTAGTCCCCCTCTGTAGGTTCCCTAAATCCTCCTGCATTAGGGTGAGACTTAGTCATCTGCTTCTATCACTCCATTTCCTCTGTGTTTTGGATGAGACAGAAAGGCAGGCAAAAAATTCTACAATCTGGTTCTACGTAAAATTACTGGGGGCCTTGGGGCACGCAGGTTTGTAAGAGTGCCTGCTGCACTGACGCAGTGCTCTTGAGAGGGAAGAAGCTACCCTGGGACTTCCCCAGGAGGTGGCTCTCTGGAGGCTGGCTCTGCCATTTCATTAAGCAACCAGTCCTGATGCCTAAACTGCCATCACTCCACCCTCTTCCTCTAGCCAGCCCCTCCAAGGGTTTGGACATTTCAGGTTACTGTTTCCAGCAAAAAGCTGATTGGAATTAATGAAGGCTCGCATTGACAAACAGCTGGGTTACTTTCTGATAGCTGCAGGGAAGCAACAGAAGACTGCGACCCTTAGTTGGCAGGAGCCTAAGATTTGGTGTCTAAGGGCTGGAAGCTCGGTGTTCTCCTTTGGGAATTGCAGGAAATACAAACTTGTCTCACAGGATTGTTGTGGGGCTCAAATGAGAGTGTGTGAAAGCCCTTTGGGTGACAGGATTCCATATAGATGTTAGCTGTTAATAGAGTGATTATAGTGACTAATATAGTATATCGAGACTGATGACGTTTACTTCATCTTCCTCCTGCCAATTGCAGCATCATAAGGCAAAGTGGTGGATAAGCAGGGATGGCCTGGCAAGCTTGGGTTCTAATCACAGCTCTGCCATCTACTAGCTGTGTGATCTTGGGCAAGTGACTTAATCTCTCTGTGCTTGGATTTCTTCTGTAGGATGGAGAAAATAATAGTACCTACTCTCTATGGTAGTTGTCAAGTTTAAGTGAGTGAATACCCACTTAAACTTGACAACTTATAAAAAGTATTTAAACACTGCACAGTACACAATAATCTTTCAAGAGATGCCAGCTATTTTTTGACTTATTATTTTGAGATAATTACACATTTGCAGGAAACGTATATGGAGGTCCCCTGCATTCTTCACCAGCCTCCTCCAATGTTGACACCTGGCATAAGTATAATTTATTGTTCACACCAGGATATTGACGTTGACACAATCCACAGTGCTTGTTCAGATTTCACCAGTTTTACAGGAGCTTGTTTGCATGTGCGTGTGTGTGTGCATGTGTGTGTAGGTCCACGCACAGCTTTATGTAATCACCATCGCAGTCAAGATACAGCACTAGACTGTCACCATAAGGCTCCCTCATGCAACCACCTTATAGCCTCACCAGACAGCTATTTTTAATGCATTTAAGTCATCAGCAAACAGAATTCTTTTCAGTAGAAATACATTTTTACAGCAAGAAATGCCTGACACTGGACTTGCGAAATAGTAAGCTCCCTGTCCTTGGTAGTAGTCAAAGAGAAGCTGGGTCTTCTTTATCCGGGATGCTTTAAAGTGATAATAGAGCAGAGGGAGAGGAGATAGGGGTAGACTGAACTCCGAGGCCCCAACTCTAAGCTTCTGTGGTTATATAGGAAGGTTCCCTGAAGGAGGTGAAGTTTCACATGGGCCTTGAAGAACAGGAAGCCAAAGAGACAGGACAGAATGTACCAGGTGAGCAAAAAAGGGGAGGGAGCCAGTGCTTCTCTGTCCCCTGACCCTGGGGGACAAAGGTATCCCTCTGGGGTGGATTAGGGTTCCTGGAGCAAAGCTCTGGGCCATAGGGAGCCCAAGTGTTAGGCTTCTGTATCTTCATTCTGGGTCAATGTGTTAATAGCTGGGTTGTCCACTAGTAGACAAGGTATCTGCCATGAGGCCACCTCTTCCTGGGCTGCCATGTTCTGGGGCTTTTCTGCCCCTGTCTGTGTCCCCTGATCAGTCTGCCCTGGGTGTCCCTATAATCGCTTCTTTATTACTCAGACTACTTTTGAAAAGGAAATATGAGCAGGCCCAATGGTTTTGTCTCTTTTAGCACCTTCTGTGACATTGTCCTTTCTCCAGAATGCACCGGTTCTTTTTTTTCTTCTTCTTCTTCTTCTTTCTTTCAAGGGGCCTCAGCAGGTAATTTAAAAGACCAACAAACTTTGGCATAGATCACTTTAAGAGCCAGAGAGCTGGCTGGAATATTAATGAAGCTGTTCAGTGATAGAGTTGCTTCCTGATGCAGGAACATATCAAAGAGGTTAGGTCCGTGAGTGCTGCTCTGCAGAGCCCCATCTCTATTATCTAGCTCTTAATTACTCCATTAAAATTCAGCAGAGGAGCTGCCCGAATCCACTAGCATGCCCAAGGCTTGCTGGTGATTTCCCTGCCTCTGGCCATGCGTGATTTTTAGTTCTTTAGGTCTCCAGAGGTGGGAGGCCAGATCCCGGGGAGACAGATGTGTTGCTGCTGGCTGCCTTAGCGTGGGCTTCTGCACAGCTTCCGTGCAGTAGATTTCTGTCCCCCTCTCTCCGGTGCCTGGACATCCAGCCCATCCCGTGTCCTTGGGGAAGGAGCTACCCTGCGAAAGTCTATGTTCCAGATCACAGAAGTCTCATCGATTAGGTGTGCATAGTTTCTGGAACTCTTTTGAAGAGATGTATTTTTTCCTCCCTGCCTCCTAAAGCAGCAGCCAGGACACCATTTTTGCTTGAGTGTCTCATCCCTGAGCCTCAGTTTTCCTATCTGTAAAATGAAGCAGCTACTCTACTTGGTGACTCCGTAGCTCTAAATTCTCTTGGTCTTCAGGAGTATCTATTTCCTTGTAGGGCTGTAATACAGCGACACTTTCTAGCATGAAACTGTGCCAGTCAGCTCCTGTCCTGACCTATCCTATTGGCTTCCTGTCCTCAGTGCTGTTCTTTTTTAGTGATACTCCTTGTCTGTGGACTTAAAATTATTAACTAGCCCTGGGATCAGGAAAAACACCCAAAGTATCTTTATTTTTAAACACAATTTTATGTCAACAGGGAGGGATGTGAGGTGGCACTGCCTCATTTTTAGAGGACAGTGTAGAGGGTCTTTGACAGCTCATTTTAGATCCAGAGGCCCTTTTGCTGTTTCTGGGATCTGTCTGTGCTCCAAGTAGAGTGGATTTTTTTAGAATCACACTGAGTCAACAAAACACAATGCATCTAAATGTGTCTACCACTTAGTGGAAGCCACATATGTTAGTAAGAGTTGTGCAAGTTCCATCTGCCCTTTCCTGTCCTCCTTGTGCCTTCCTGTGTTTATTTCGCTTTTTCCCCAATCATTGTGTCTGTCAAAGGTCCTTCAGGGAAAGACAAGGGGAGTCGAGAGGCTCCTGGGTTGTAGCCACCGGGCTAAAAGGAGCCACTGGAGTGAGAGGACCCATGACAGTGTGATGTGACAGCGTGGCCCCGGGCTCAGCCCCAGCAGGCTCTGGCAGAGAATGTGAGGGGTGAGCCCCTAGATGGGAGGTCAGCAAAGAGCACAGGCCTTTGCAGGCGGAAAATGAAGGAGAAGAGCTTGGGCTGAAGGAGTCGGGACTAGTCATGCCAGAGAGCCAGACTGAGATTTCTGACAGATGGTAAAAAAAATGCAAGTGTGCACCTTCCTCTGAGCATTTCCAAGGTAACTAGAGACTTCCATGAGGTCCTAGTTCTGTTTCTCTTCTGGCTCCCCCAGTAAGAAGAGAATCTTGGACCCTACCCAGCCCTAGTTGACTTCCTGGGGGGCATTTATAAATTCAGGGGTTATAGGTGATATTTCAGCATTTGGCAAGTAATTGGCTCCAGAGACAAAAGTTTCCAGTGTCAGGGAAATGCTGGCTAGAGAAAGAGTCCCCAGCATTAGCTAGCATGGCATTACCCTGGGAATTTACCTATGTTTCTTTTCATTTTCTTTGTTTGGTGGTCAAAACTTTGGGATAGGACAACTTTGTATTTATTTATTCTTTTAAGAGTCTTACTCTCTGTTTCCCAGGCAGGAGTACAGTGGTGCAATCATGGCTCACTGCGGCCCTGAACTCCTAGGCTCAAGTGATCCTCCTGCCCCAGCCTTCTGAGTAGCTGCGACTACAGGTGTGCACCACCATACCAAGCTAATTTTTTGTTTTATAAAATATTTTGTAGAAACGAAGAATCTCACTCTGTTCACCAGGCTGGTCTCAAACTCCAGGCCTCAAGCAATCTTCTTGCCTCTGCCTTTCAAAGTGCTGGGATTACACGCATGAGCCACTGTGCCTGGCCTAAAACTTTGGGATAGGATAATTTTTTCATCATGTTTCTTTCAATCCTGAATTTATTCATCCCTTAAAATGGCTATAACTCCCACAGTTTTATCTGAACTCTTCAGCTTTCTTTTTATTTTTTTATATGTTTTTTTATTTCAGAATATTACAAAGGTACAAATGTTTAGGTTATGTATACGGCTTTTGCCCTGCCTGAGTCAGAGCTACAAGTGTGTCCATCCCCCAGACGGTGTGCGCTGCACCCGTTAGGTGTGAGTATACCCATCCCTCCTCCCCCTCCCACCTGCCCGATACCTGATGAACGTTACTACATATGCGTACTTCAGTGTCGATCAGTTAATACCAAATTGATGGTAAGTACATGTGATGCTTGTTTCTCTGCATTTGCTCAGGAAGCTCTGTTTTTCATTGTCTGTCTGTCTGTCATGTCATATCCCTCTCATGGTCAGACAGAAACTTAAGGCAAATAGCTGCTCCTTTTTTTAAAATTTGGAGTGAAAGATGGAACTTCTGACGTGTGTCCTGTCCTGCTATCCATCCCCTCACCCATGCTGCTTCTTGGAAGACCAGGACCAGAGGCCACACTCATGCTGGGAAGCCTGGATGTTCATTGAGGGCTGTGATGAGCTTGGCGATGCTGAGAGGGAGGAAGAGGGGCTGTTGCTCACTGTGTTCCAGAGGCATCTAGATGTTTTAAGGGATTAGATTCCCAAATGCTAATCCCTGCCTGGCATTGGGCGGAGAAGGAGGCTATCCCTTAGGTGAAGTGTTTTTCTTTTTCCTTCAGTCCCTCCTTGCATGCCATTTCTTTTTGCTTTTTCTCCTCTGCCCCTTCCGACTTTCATTCACTCCAGCCTTGCCCAGGGGGTCCCAAAGGTAAGGGAGAAAGCCCTAGGGAAGGAGTCAGGAATCCCTGCTGTACTTATCAATAATCCCAACATTTATAACTCCCTGCATTCATTTCTCCTTTTGCAAAATGGGGGTAATTATATCTCATGGACTTGTGTGTTAATCTAATATGACGATAATGTGGACAAGTCCAAGTGCAATGTCACAGCTATTATGATTTCTTACCCACTTCATCTAGTCTCATTAGTTTTCAGCACTAATTTTTCCAGAAGCTTGTCATGCTTTTCTCTCTCCCTGGAGGTTTTTCTTGGAGAATAGAGTCTGGGTAACATTTGCTTGGCCTTGTTTACACTTCCTTTTTATCTTCTTTTCCCTTCCCTGATTCAGTGGCTCTCTTGGATTCTGTCTCAAAGGAGGGGGTCGGCAGCCTGTGGCTGTATCTAGGGATAAAATCACTGAAACTCCATGACGTCAGCAGTAAGTAGAACAGCAGGGTTCCCAGTGTGGCTGGCACCAAACTTCCTGGTCCCACGTGCAGCATGGCTAGAGGTTCTTTGGCCCCTGAAAACTGGCCCTTTGATCATCTGAGGACATGGCTACAACTATGGTCACTGGACAGAAGGCATATGCCAGTCAGTAGAGGACGGTCTCTCTATACTCTGCAATTAGTACTTAGAACATGCGGCATCAAATTGCTGCCTTGCACCCCTACCTGTTTTAGTTATTATGGCACCACAGAAAAGGACTTGGACTTTGTGTGAGCTTGGCCAAGTCATGTCACCTCTGCAAGCCCTGGTTTCCCTGTGTGTTAAATGTCCATTAAGTGGAAATTCTATCCACCTTGTTTGTTTGGGTGACTTGCCAAGAGTATCAGATGAATTATAGCCTGTGAAAGAGTTTTGAAAATTGTAGAAGTTTGAAGGGTGAGCATATGATGCTTGACCCTTTAAAGGGTTTCTTGAAAATGCAGTTACTCCACGAGGTAGTGCTGGCGAAATCTCATAACTCATTCCTCTGAGTAGAAAACTTTTTGGGGAGAGGGTTCAGGTTTATTTTTGGTTCTAACATACTCAAGTTAATGCAATATATTTCAGCTCCTTATGGAATCCCTACCATGTGTCAAGCCTGTGCTAGGCAAAAGCGGGTGGGGTGGCACAGAGATTAGTCACAGAGCACTCTTCTGTCCCCCAAGGTCACGTCTGCTTCTGATGGGGCCCATTGCCCACTTAGCTGATTTTCACTCTTGGCAAAGCCACATGCACATTAGTCTAGGTCCTTTTGAAAGGAGCGCTTGTGGCAAGAATTGAAGCACTAACAATTTATTCGGAAGGTACGAGCTCAAGTTGTAGAGGGTGAAGGCAGGAAGGGGGAGGTGCGGCAAGGAAAGATGCAGAGTGATGCAAGGCCACCTGCTACTCTGCAGGCCAGAGGCTCATGTGAGCCTTGCAGAGACACACTAGAGCCTCAACAGGCATGGTCGCTTGGCACACTGGACTTCCTGGGAAGGTCAGCAGGGAAAAAAACACACTTGGAAGCAGTCCACACTGGGGAGAAAAGTGAGTACTTATCTGTTCGGTTCCCTTGCAGTTCCATGTCTCACTGGTCAAGGTTCCATCTGGAGGGAGTTAGTTCACCTGGCCCCACATGGATGCTCAGAAAGCCAGATCCCATACCCCATGATGCTGTGCTTCATACAGGTGGAGAAGTGGGGGGCAGCTTGGGACAGGTGGGGTCCAGCCAAAAGAAAGAGGGCGAGACACAGTTGGAGGTGTCCGAGAAGGAGAAGGCACACAGGCTCCGGGTCCTATACACCAATTCTCCTGCTCCTAGGAGAACCTGGAGTCCTGCCAAGCGAGGGCTGGATGTGGCTCACCTTCTAAGCCCCATTCTTCCCTCTGTCGTGGGGAAGAGCCTGCATCCTACTGGTAAGTCCAGGGCTTACCAGTAACTTAAGGGTTTCTGCCACCCACCCCAGCCTTCCCTGCAGACTCAATCCAGCCTCATCCTTTCCACAATCCCTTACGAGAGGCCCAGATTCTTATTAAGAAACACTATGGATTTTCAGAGTAAAAAAAATCTATAGAGAGACTTCAGAAACAGTCTAGGGAGATTATAAAGAAATGTGGGCCAGTTTTCCAAGGAGATTTTGTAGCATATTCAATAGCACTCGTGTCATGAAAGGCCTGTGGAGGTTTCCCCAGCTGAGGCTGGCCCTGAGTTATGATTCCCCGATGCAGAGCCTGGCAAAAGGTCACAGCATAACAGATTAGGGCTTGATTCTGCGGCGCTTGTAAAAATAGAGCCACCTCACTAAAATGCAGTGGGGATATTAATTTCCAGGGCTGGAGTTCAATTTTATAGAAAGACAGAGTAGAAAATAGAGCTGTCTCTTCAATCCCAATGGTCATAATAGAACCCCACCCTGCACCTCTCTGGAAACTGTCTCCCAGCTAGCTCCCAGACTCACCGAAACCTGCTTTGCTTTTGACGATAACTGGAGCTGGGTAGCTGGAGGGACAGCAATTACTGTCCACAGATGAGGAACTTGAGGCACTTGGAGGTTAATCTACTCTCTCATGGGCGCAGAGCAAGCCTGAGGATGTGCCAGTTTGCAGTTAGTAAAATCCTACTCCCAACTGGCAGCAGCAGTTACATGCAACTTTCATACAAGAAGGAAGGTTAGGCACCTGCATGCCTACTGTGTGCTCAGCCCTGTGTGACGTATGTGACATGTGCACTTCACTGAATTTTGCAGTGAATCTGATAGGTCAGTATTCTCTTCATTTATTAGGAAACTGAGGCTTGATGAGGTAAGGAAATTTGTCCAAATATATCCCACAGCTCTGGAGAGGCCCAGAGCTGAGAACTGGTGCCAGGTAATCTGACTGGTGTAGTTTCACCCTCCTTGTGACCCCAAAATATCGGTTCTTCCTTCCCTGCCTGCCTTGGATCAGGAACTGTACCCGGCTCCACCTTAGCACCTGGCTCAGGGAGGGCTGTCCAGGCTGCTGAAAGCAGGCCGCCCTAGCTGGGCACTCATGAGGAGCCTTCTGGAGTGGTGGGAGGATCTGGTCGACCATTTCCTGAAACTGACCTGAAACTTTAACTGCAACTTTCTCTTCTCACATAAAGCTCAGAGAAATGCCAGTCTCTAGGCAGTTGGGAAGGACTGAGGGTAAATTTTTCGAGTTAAGTAGGAATGGGAGCTTGAGAACTGAGATATTTGAAGGTCAGGCAAGGGACTTTGTGGATGGGGTACAGAAGGACAGATGGATAGGCCCAGAGGTGTTACCATTTCTACAGTGGACTCGGAGTGGACACTCAAGCAGCATCTCCTGGGCCTATGGTGGCTCCTTCCCTGGATCCTCATTGTTGGTCAATAGTGGCTGTTAGTCCAGGCTGGAGCCCAGCAGGAAGGCTGACCCTGTACTCAGTGGTGGTGAAGCTCCTCAGCTGGTGTGAGGGTCCGAGACGCGTCAGCAGATCTTGCCCAAGCAGGTGTTCTGTGCGAGGCCAGGTGCTCCTTCTGGAGGCAGAGAACAGAGGTGGAGACAATGCCTGGTGCTGTAGGTCTTGTATGGGCTTTGGGCTCGGCCCCACCTAGAGCTAGAAGGGCAGGGCAGAAAAGGAAGGGAAAATCTCAGGACCAATCTCCAGGGGCTCCTGCTTCAGTGGAGGAGGAGGGATTCTGGTTTATGAAAATGGCATGAAAAATAGGGCTAAAATGCCCTGAAGAATATATGCTGTGCCATATTTATTTCTTCATTTTGCAGGCCTGGCATGTAGACTCTATATGTTAATGTTGAAGAGTGGAGGAATGGAGAAAGCCAATAAGAGCACAGTGAACGGCATGAATTGGACAGGAGAGGTCAGAGGAGGGAGGGATTGGGCCCGGGGCAGGGCGGCTGAGGCTGCCAGGGTGGCTTTGTGTGGCGTCGTGATGTCGAGGTAGGAGATGCTGTGAGGTGTTGCCCAGATTTCCCTTTCAGGATCGAAGCATTTGTTTTCCCGTCTGCGGGATGCATTGGAGGCTGGCCATTCCCAGTCCTCTGCAAGATTTGGTTTTTTCTTTGTCCAAGGTCAGCCCCCCTCACTGGGGACAACCCACAGTCTGTGACTCAATAGGAGGGGTAAAGGCCTAACCCCCTTGCTTCAACACAAGACAACTCTGAGGGTTGTCCCATCCCTCGAGCTGCCCACAGGATCTGTGGGCTGAGACATTCTTGAGAGATAAGGTCATAAATGCAAGTGCAAAGAGGAGAGGCGGGCATCCCATGGGAGAAGAATGGCTCGTGTCAAGGTGCACAGGGGAGCTCAGATGGCAGACCTGAATGTGTTTAGTGGAGCAGAGGATTACCTGGGATGAGTTTAAACTAGCCCGTGCACACTTCCAGCCTTGTGGGGTAGGAGAAAGAACTCTGGACAAGGAACCGGGAGGCCCGAATTCCAACCCTGGCTCTAAAACTAACTTGCTCTGGGACCTTGGCATTTCAACTTCATTTCCCTGAGCCTCATTGCTCTCATCCTTCGACAGCCAGCCCCCATGCAAGGCCCTGCTGAATGACAGCTGATGATGGCTTGTCTCCATGTGCCACATAAGTCTTCTCTGCTGGACTCTGGTTTTCCAGAGGGCAGGGCCAGGCGTCCTGTATAACTTTGATGCTTGCTCTGCTCCCCCTTCCCTTTAAGAAGGCACTCCTTTTTGTCTGCACATGGTGGGTGCTCAGTGAACACTGGTTTCCTGAGGCCCCTCCATTAGGAAGTCAGTCCCTGGTCCCCCAGGAACCATGGCCTCTGTGCTCCTCAGGCTCTGCCAACAGCAAGTGAGTGACATTCTCCTGACTTACCCATTCCGCCTGTGCCTGATGCAACACATAACATCAGGGCCTGTGACAGTGCCCAGCACATGGGGGCTCTTAGGAGATCTCAGCTGAATTGAAGGAGGTGCTAATGAAGAAACGCACATGAAGACACCCCTCAAATACAATGTGCTGTTATAGTCTGCCGGCCTTGCTGCCTGGGTTTCACTGCATCCCTTCCTGGCCACTCTCAGTGGCCATCAGGAGTATGAAGTTGTCAGGGCAGTGGTGACTCTGGTGAACTAATGAGGACATTATCTGAGTTAGCGCTAGCCACGTGACCCTCGCCTGTGCTCACAAATGGGCGCTCAGGTTCAGCTGTGGTCTGTGATACTTGTTACTGCAGCCTGCATCACACTCAAAAGGATTTCACTGGTGCCTGGAGAAATCTTCCTCCCTGGCCCTTTTGTCTCCTAAGAGTGAGCAGTTTTAATTGCATTCGATTACCTTTTGCAATGACCTCAATGTCATCTAACCATTTTCTTATCTTCCAGCTACTCCAAGAGTGTATTTATGCATGTAGCCTCCACCTACTTAGTGGATGTAAAATGGTTACAAGCACGACTCTGAGCAGGGGAGTAGGATGATGTTCAGTGGCATTATGCTGCAAGTGTCATGGCCTCCATATTTGTGCACAGTGGAGAATCTATTTTCAGCTCATACCCCATCTGCAAGTTACTTTTCTAGGCAAAAAGAGCCTACTTCCCATGACCACAGTGTGACCAGAACACAGAGGTAGCTAGAGAGAATGAAAGATTTGGACCAGAGTTGTTGGCTCTCAAATTTCAGTGTGTGGGAGAAGAATCCGGGAGTGTGTTACAATGCAGGTACCTGAGCCGCCTCCTTGGAGGTTTTGGGTTGGTAGATCCAAAGGAGGGACTAAACACTTATGTTTTTTAGCAACTCTTCAGGTCCTGTCACTGCATGGGCCACACTTTGAGAACTACTACTGGGTTAGAGAAATGTGTCAGAGTCAGATAGCTGTGGAACTCCGCACACCAAGAGAAAGGCTTTTCCTGCATAATGTTTAATTAGCAGCTGGTGAATGTAAGCCCGTAAAGCTGCAAACAAGGATACGATACAGTTGATAAAGACTTGAGGTTAGGGTGGCCATATGTCCTGTTTTGTCTGGGTTCAATGTTGGTGTACATCAATTAATACCTGCTCATTATTTTTCATGCCTCCTTTCCCCTTCAGAAAAGTGTCTGGGTTTGGATGACAAATTATAGAGTTAGCCTACTTAAAATGAACTTTGAATAAGCTTTGGAAAGGAAAGAAACACTTTTTCCTGCAAACATACGCTCTGGATGAGTTCATCTCCCCCACCAGTGTCCTTAAAATCTGAGGGTTGGAGGAACAAGCACAAGTTTGCTGATTTTTTCCTCTCTAATGTTCCCAGCTAAGGGATCAGCTCAGGAAGGTTAAAAGGGCCCTGATCTCATTGAGGTTTCTGTGGCATAAATGATTCAAAAAGGCCACCGGTGTGTTTCCAGAAGCATAACAATCTTATTAAAATCATGACTTACTCTCAATAAATTCAAATCTGTTTACATCCAACTTACTACATATGGCCACAGAAAAGCCTCCCTTTTTCCAATCTCAACAATTTTCTCTCTTGTTCAGCATTCAGATTTTATTTCCACAAACGCAGAACTACATTCTGTATTTGAAGATGTCATTTAAGGCCAAGAAACTCCAATAAAAAAAGCATTTATCAGCAGTAAAGTTTGTTTGAGGATTACCCACTGCGAATAAAGCCAAGCTCCCCTTTTAAACTGAAGCATGCTATTTCAGGAATGTGACCCCTTTCATGAATAAATGACATGGTGACATTTACAGATAAAGCAAGATTTAACTGCTATGAAAGGAGGTGACAAATGTCAGGATGTCAATAATGATCCGTGAACATAATGGTTTCTTGCCTGAGCGCTGAGCAGATACATAATGTAACTGCTGCTTGCCAGAGTTCTGCAGAGAATGAGCCCTGGGCTCTGGGAAGAGTCGAGAACACTCCCGGTACCATGAGTATGGGGTGGTTGGTGTCTGAGGAGGGTCTGAGTGCCTTCTGGCCAATAAATGAGCCTGTTAATGCCTTTACATTCTCACATATGTGGAAGGATGAAAGGTTTTCTACCATCTATGGCTAAATGTTGTCAGAGTAGGATTTAGATGTTGTGAATATAGCTTTCTGGTTATGCCCTCATTTTCTGAAAGAGCCGAGAATGTAGAGAAAACATCAGGAGAAAGTCCATGCCGTCACCGCCATGATGAGACCAAGGCCATGGGTGGTGCCTGACCTGGTGGTGCAGACAGAGACACCCACACCAAGGTCACCTTCCTTTCTGGCTTGGGCCAGCCAGCTGTCCCAACAGTATGTGACCAAAGTCACAGAGCACACTATGGGAGAGTGCCGATGGCTCAGCTGGACTTAACTGGCACCTACAAGACCCTTTCCTCGGGCCATCTCCCTGCCTCGCACTCGGCCATTGTTCCCTGCTGCTTCTGCTCCCACGTCTTTGGAGCTGGGTTTTGCTTTCTTTGACTGGTCTTTTACCTCCCCCCTTAAAATTAGATGTCCTGGCCAGTGGAAAATGTCTAACAACCAGCTCATGGAAAACAGCCCCCCATTAGTTTGCAGTTTTCTGTGGTGTAAACGCTTCCCTGCCCGGCACAGCTGATTTTCAGTGACTTTTCAACGTGAAGTCGCTGAACACTGAGTTGGGAACATGCACTGGCAACTGGCCCCAGCTTTAGCACCCTGCAGTGATCTGCGAGGAAGCCCGAGTGTGTATTTCTAGCCTGATGTCTGTCTGCAAGTCCGGCCCCATACATCCAGTTCGGAGGACAGCTTCCTCTACGTCCACTTGCACAGTTGACCCGCCTGACCCTCCCTTCACCTCTCGCCTCCTAGAGCGCATCAGCCCTGACCCTTCTTCCTCGCAGCGCTTTCCGGGTCTGGCTCAAGGCCTCCGGGTTTGTGAAAGCACCCCTACTCCCACCCCAGGTCTGGACGATGTTGTCTTTTCTCATAACGTGTTAAAGTGCATGTGTTTCCAGCTGTTATCGCATCAACAGCGAAACGAGAACAGGCTCTGAGGTGCCCACTGACTTTCCTGAGGCCCTACAGCGTGTCAGACCCAAGTTGTGATCAGAACAGAGCTTTCTAGAGTCCCAGAGCCCGGGCTTTTGCGCGGGTAGCATCCTGTCTTCCGTGACTGCCCAGCCCAAACCTTTGCCCCAGAGGGTCCCCAGCCCTCTCTGAGTTCCTATGAGGGGGCATTTCAGTGGTGGGGGCAGGAGTTGCTGACAGGTGTCATCCTGGAGCCTCTAGGCCCACATAGTGGCACATTTTGCTCACCTGTTTTTCAGCCCCTTGGTGCAGATGTGATTTTCTTGACAAATACCATGGTCTTGTCCCCTGGGGCTGCCAGAAAAGCCGCGAACTTTAAGAACAAGAGCAGGTCAGGAGATGGGGTTGTCACAGTCAGCGCCGACAGGCCGCCAGCCTCCGCTGGCAGTGTTGAGCAAGGCGTTGGGTATTTGCCTCAGCTGGGGGCAGTTTTCTCTATAAGGGGAGGCCTTTCTAAGACAAAGCAATGTCATTCCCACCCCTTTCTGTGCCGTGCAGGTCCAAATTACACACTCTGCCTCGTGCGTGAGGTGCCCATGCTTGGTCTCGGGTAAGGCAGAGGGAGCGAGCACCAAGCGCAGCCCTCATGCCGCCGGCTGGTGCAGGTGAGGACCGACGGGCCCTCTCTAGCCTTAGGCCTTCCCAGGCTCATCCTCTGGGCGGCTGGATCTGAGTGACGGGATTCAGACCAGGCAAGGGAGATGTTTTCACTGGCTGGAAGAGATGAGGGAATTTTCTGGATGAGGAAGGGTGTGAGCAGAGCTTTGAAAGATTTGGGGTGGCTTCAGAAAGGAGGGCTGTGGCTAAGAAGAGGTTGAGAGCAGAGAACTGTTGTCCCCTCTCAAATCCACCTCCTACCTTCTTGCTGCTGCCCAGGAGAGCCCAGGCTGAGGAAGTAGATCCCAAGGAGAGAGGACAGAGGAACTGGCACTGTTTTCTCACTAAAGTGTAAATGACTTCAGACCTTTTCCTGAAAGGGCAGGGTGCAGATCCTCTATGGCTTCTCCTGGGGCCTGAGGGGACTACAGAGTAGGGAGGGCCAAGGTCATGGGGTCCAGGCTGCCACTGAGGAGGTCACTGCCCCATGTGCAGTCTGTGGCCTCTGGCTACAGAGTGGTCCCTGCCTTGGCCATTCTGAGAGGTTGGAGACCACTATAGGTATCATGAGTGTGTGTGGTGGGGGGCCCTGCACCTCCTTAGCTGGCTCTGAGGCAATTAGGAGACTGACTGACAGTTTTTTTCCTCAACACTAACTCACTTCCATCCCACTTTACTCGTACAAGCTGACAAGATTTCAACTCAGGGTAGGAGACTCACGGTGCTGTCATAAAGTACATGTGGAGAAGAACTGCAAGGTAAATGCATTTCACTGGAAGTCAATTTTGTCTGTAAGTTTCCTTGTGGTTGGAAGTTTCTTTGAAAACTTGGTGATTATTAAGATGTCAGTGGCAGGAGGATATTTGCGGCTGCCTCCCTGCCGCCTGGCCCTGTCTGCTCTGACAGTTCTCCTCCTCGGGCCTCTGCACATGCAGGGCAGAGAAAGGAGAAGGATACCGAAGGGTGGTGGGTGGCAAAGGGTGCTCACAGGGCCTGGCCTGTGATGCTTGGTCGCCCCCGCCATGTGGCAGATCCCAGACAAGTGGGCAGCCAAAAAAAGGCACCACCACATGTAGCCAGCTGTTCAGTAATCTTGAGGTAGCCAAAGAATTTGTCTTCAAAGGAGCATTTAGCAAGCATTTTGGTCATGCAAAAGCGAGAGAGAGGAAGAGAGTGGTGAAGGAGGCGCTCAAACTGCCTGATGACTGAGGGGCTGTCTGCCCGCACCGAGGTCAGGGCAAAAGCTCTAGGAAGGTTCCTCTGAACTTAGCTGTTTTGCTTGGCTTCATAGAGTTGTGGACAGCAGAATGTGGGACTCCTGACTTGGGGGGCGTGGGAGGAGAGGACTCCAGCAAACTGCCCTCTGGGAGTGCCCAGCAGCATGGTGGGGCATGCGGGTGTGTTTGCAAGTGCAGGTGTGAGGGTCTGTCCTCCACCTTGGAACTGCATCGTTGACAGTCACCAGAAGCAGTGGGTTCTGATGTTCAGCGTTGAGCTTTGCTTTTCAGCACTGTTTTCCTGTTCATCCTCGGAGGGCATGAAGTTCTGACATTCTACAGTGGCAGCCTTGGTGTTGGGAATGAAAGGAGAGAGGGTGCCCACGTTGGGGAGAAGCTGAGCAGGGGCATGGGGGGAACCTTGAGACTGGAGGCTGCCAGGGAGGGGGCTCCAAGCACTGGCCTGAAAGGAGCAGTGAGGAACTGCCCCTGGGGGACCTGACCATGTGCCTTCCCTGAGTTCACAGCAGTGCTAAGAGAGGAGAACCTGCTAAGAGGCAAGGTCTCTCCGTAACCACAGAGCAGGAACTGGATTATTTTTATTTAGATAGAGACGGCTATGGTGATCCTAGAAGACAGGCACTTGCATTTACCTACGTATTACATATCATTATAAGCACATTATTCACTCACAGACACCTGCCGAACACTATTTTGGGTCATCTGTCAAGGATGTGGAGAAGAAAATGACCCAGTGTCTGTCCTCAAGAATCTTCCTCTGGCTATTGCTCTGTGATGATGAAGGTGATGATGATGATGACTACTGTCACAGCAGAGTCTTACAGGACAGGAAGTTTGCAGTCTCTAAGGGGAAAGCTGGCTCAGCTCAGAAATGGCCTTGGCTACTAAATGACACTTTGGCCTTGTGCTCCCATCCCAGGAGTCAACTGTGGGCCGTAGTGTCCTGACGGGAAAGGGCAGGGAGCTCAGAAGCAGGGGGAAAATGCACGCCCTCTCGTTCTGCACAGGTAATCCCTTTCTGAGAATTTCTAGAGTCAAGAGCAAGGTGCCTCTAGGTTAGAACTGGCATTTCACAGACGGAGTCAAGTTTCTGCCCGGGGCATGCCTTCTGTGCCTTTCATGTCTCTCTCTTCTGCTGGATTGCAGGTTTCCGGAGGACAGAAACTGTCTCTGGGGAGCAGGGCATGGGGTCTGAGCACCCAGCAGGTCCCGACCTAACCTGGCTGAATTGAACAAAGGGCACAGCACCCACTTCAGAGACATTTCCTGTCTTTCCACCAGGCGGCTTGAAATTGTCAGCCACTGGTGTCCATGGTGCTCGTGTCCCCTGAGCGGGGTTTTTAGGTAGGCAGCCTCGGCCTTCCTCTCTGTGCCCTTTAATCCTCACCTCTGGGCCTCCTTGATTTCTTCACCTGGAGACAACAGGGCCCACATTTTCCTCCCTAAACCGTGTTCCAGAAGCCTCTGGCACTAGAAAGTGGCCCTTCTGCTCCAGGAGGCAGGAGCGGTGTTCTCAGCATGATTGCTCCAGAGGGGCAATGCTGTTTTCTGGCAGTCAAGTGCCCAGCCTCAGCCTGTGGCTCTGTAAGATTTATTCTTTGGTCAGACTGGTCCAAATCCCCAGTCTGCTGGGGTGTTGTCCTGACTCAGTGCCCAGAAGGAGTCCTGTGGCTGCTGCTGCCTAGAACGTGAGTCCAGTACAGTGGGTATCACTGATTTCCCTGATACTACCACAGCCCTGGAATGCTGCAGGAGGCAGGCAGAGGCTCTGCACTCTCAGAGCTTTGTCCTATTGAAACGTTAGTGTGGTCATGGTCCAGGCATGGACCCTAACTTGGGAGAAGTTAGGGTCAATTAAATCTTTATTTGAACATATCCGTGGAAGTCAACGTAGTATGTCTCAGTGTGTTTAGAAGAAGTGTGTACATGTGTTATGTGTGTGCCTACATCTGTGCACAGGCTCATGCATGTATGGGTCTGTATAAAAATACCACCAATCAGTTAAGAAATCAGTATTTTAGTCCATAAATCTGGAAGAAAATACTGAGCTATAGCTTGTGCAAACTCTAGTTGCAAACATTTTCTTAACTACTGCACTGCAATAAGCAAATTAAACATAAAACCGAGTTTTCCTTTGACCACCCATCAACCTGTCCTGAGGTTCACTTCCTGTCCTGTCTCACCACCCTGGGCACTGACGTCATGCGTGCGGAGCCAGGGGCACAGGCAGCATGAGCAGGGCCAGCTGCTGGGGGCGCTGTTGGGCCCAGGGACAGCAGCTGTGCCCCTGCTGCACTCAGCGCTACCCTTAGAAGAACTGCTGTCTGTGACTTTTAAACTCCGAGGGTGAAGGGCATGATGCCAGTTTTCGGGCGTGGCATGTCTGTGAATGAGCAAAAGCAGTTGGGAAGCTATAAACACGTGCGTGTTATGGAGCAGTGTTGAGCAGCCAGGCCTCAAAGGCTGATGCTTTCCTCATATCCCACAGCTTTATGGCTCCATACTTTTAAATATTCATTTTCATTGCTCTACATGAGGACATAAAGTCAGAGTCAGGCTGGTGGTGCCAGTCCCTGCAGTCCTGACAGCCGTTTCCTTAGGAGAGCTGGGGAGAGTCTCGTCCTCCCTCACCCTCCAGAAAAGGTGACAACTCCGAGCCCAAAAAGCTGGCCTGGCAGCTTCGGCCCCTCTGAGGGTGACCTGGTAGAGTCAGCCTCCCAGCATTCTCTACCGAGGGTCACCTCTAAGCACTTTTCTCTTTATTCTTCTGCTGTAAGACCTGGTTAAGGCATCCTGTGTATCTGTCTGCAGGTGGCATTTCTGTGCTCTTACCAGGGAAGACTTACACACCCCTCTTTTAACTCAGTGCCAGCCACAGCTCCTGGAATATGCCAGGTGTTCAGCCACCACCTGTTTGAGCTAATGAATGATTCTCCCACGTAACCAACTTATATACTCTTCAGTGACCGGGGCTTTCACAAATAAATAACACTGGGTTGTGAATAAAATATGCAGTGGGGAGAGCAAGTCATGAAGCCACATTGTCAAGTGAAGTGGCCAGTTAGTCATTCACTTCACCACCCACTTTCAGTGCCCTGAGCCTGGCCGGCTTGCTGGAGGTGAGAGAATTTGAGGTGTAGCAGCAGTTCTCTCATCAACACCGCTCAGGCCGGGCATGGATGACGGCGCTTTAGTTGTAGGTAAGGATCCTCTTCAAGGGTGTGGTCTTCAGCGATCAGTGACTCTATTGACTGAAGAGAATTACTTGGCTGCGGCAACTGCTTGTTATTTATAACAGTCGACACAAGCAGAATGTACATTTTTCCCCTCTGGGAGTACCCTCAACTTCTCTGACTTTTTGGTACTTGGGCATATCATAGAAACTCTAATCAGGCTGAGTCATTTCAGGTCTGTACACAATCACTGTTTCTGGACAGGGTGTCTATTATAGAGTTATCAAGAAATCTGGTTCTAGGGGAAGGACTCACAGCAAATACTGAATTCACCCATTTTATGACTCTATGTTTGATTTTCTTAGAATGACATTCCTGTGCAGTTCAGCCAAGATCCAATAAGTAGTAAAAAGTGGCCATCGAATGAGAAAGGAGGCTCAGATTTGGGGTCATGGAATGTCAAAATGTATTGTTATAACACATAATGATGGAAGACCTGTCCATCTCAGCATTTCGTAAGCACTTACTGTCTCCCATATATATTGCATTCCTTTAAAAGAGTTGGACACGGCGCATTGGAGAAACAAATTATCCCCACCCTTGTACTACTACCAGGTTTAGTTGTAATAACTAATGACACAGGGCTAGAGGCAGGAATATGGTCAACAGGTCCCATGTGCAGGCATTTGCCATGGGGCATGTAGTCACACTACAGCCACCAGAGCCATGCCTGGCTCCTCAGCTTCCCTTAAGAGATCACTTCTCCCACATCCTTCTGTGTGGTCTTCTGTTGTCAGTGTCAGTATCAACTGTGTGACCACAATCACTGGACCAGTGACCTGGGTCCTTACATCACCCTGTGAGGAGGACCAGGCTGCCGAGGCCTTCATTTTACAGATCTATAAGGCTCAGGGAGATGAAGTGACTTATTCTGAACCATCCAGCCGATTGGAGAGTGGGCTGATACCAGAGTTCAGGACTTCTGAATCCTGACTGTCTACACTGCCCAGCATGCTGCCACCCTAACCCAAGAAGTATCTTTCTGAAAATGAATGTCAAGTTCTCCCACTGATACTTGACCTAAACAAGTCTTTTAAATCTTAGTCTTCAAAGCTTCTGCAACAAACACTGGTTTTATCGCTGAGCACTCTCCTTTCCAGCCTCTCCCCTCCATTTCTGGGTGCCGGCCGGATGTCATTCCAGCATCATGAACGAGGCTCTTCCTGGTGCCTCCTTCTGATCTCTGCCCCTCTGTGTGCTCTTTGCGAAGACTCTGAAAGTATGCAGGCTTGGGTAGCTACCGAGCATGGGGTGTCCTAGCTAGCCCCTCCTTGGAGAGGGGATTACAGAAAAGAACAGAGGTGAACGCAGCTATGCAAGGTGCAGAGCAGGGACTTAATAAGCATTAGTTACATTACAACTTCAGAATCAAAACAGAGATGCAAGGTGGAAAATGCACCGAATGGTGAGTTAGGCGCATTTACCTTTGGGGTCCCCTGTGTCTTTCTTCCGGCAACTCCTCCAGTGCTTCTGAGATCCCACCTTCAGAGGATTTGTGCTTTTCCTTTTGAAAACGTGTTCTCAGCCAAGGCACGAGATTCGCCCACTGTGCCGTAGATGACTGCTGCTGGTTTTCAGGTGGACTTGGGAGACGGCAAGAAGGAAAGGCCAAAGAAGAGGAGGAAGCTCTGCAGATAGGATTCCTGACCTTGGCTGGCATGTGGGTCTAGGATTGGACCAGGAGAAAGGATCTTTAGATGCTCACCCCAGGGTCAGCTGCCTAGGGGATGCTGCCCTTGAAGGGATGAGTAAAGATCTCCCGCCATGGCTGGGGGCTGGTGCTCAGAAAGGATTTAAGACACTGCAGCATTGCACCAGTAAGCTGTGCTTTTGACTCAGTTCTGGGCATATCACAATCCCTTTCCTTCCAGAGCCAACTGAATTAATTGGGAAAGGGAGAGAGCCCCAGTGACTCGTGCTCTGACAAGCCCTTGGTCTCTCTGAGCTCCGGTGACAGGCAGCCAGACTTCAAAGGCCCCTGTGCCCTCCTCCTTTTGCCCTGCCTGTCAAGAGAGGCTGCTGAGGAGCAGGGCTGGGGCTGCAGGGAGGGCGGCCTGGGAGCAGGTCTCTCTGACATTTGTCCTTCCCTCACTGCCGACAGCCAACTCCAGATCGGCTCAGTACCCTGCCGCCACAGCCCCCAACCTCTCACACCAGGGAGACAGTGCGCCTCTAAATTTAGCAGGAGGAGGGGAAGGGGAGGTCAGCGTGTCCGGGGTGAGGGCTGAAGGTGGAAGTGGAATAAAAGAGACAGTGGACAAGTGGGGGCAGCGAGAGAGAGAGAAGGGGTGGGGTGGGGTTTCTCATCAGGAGTAGCTGTGACAGATTGAGAGAGAGGAGAGTCTTTCAGAGAGTTTGTAAAAATGGAGAGTGTGACTCTCAGTCAGCACCGGGGAGCATTGCTCATGTGTGCTAATGGAACAGTCAGTTTGCATTTGTGAGGAGGCTGAATTACAGCTCTCTTTTAATGCAGCGGGAGCGTGTGAGCAGCTAAAGCTACTGTAACTGCAACAGGACTGGCGGCACCGGCATTTCTATCTGGGAGAAGCAAGGCGGTGGAGGGGTTGCTCACGAAACGCCAACATGTGCCCCGACTGGAAACGGCACGTTCTATTACTTAGCTCATTTAATCCTTACAACCATTGGGTGTGATAGCTTTCAGGATAATTTTCTTTTTTTGAATTATGGATTAAGCTGAGGCTCAATTTGTAGACTTTAAGTGACTAGTCTAGGATTCGGCTAGATCTGTCTGATCTTAAACCCATGCTCTTTCCACTCCTGTAATAAATGAATGTGACTACCCTGAAATCCTCCCACCAGAATGCTCATCTATGGTTCTGACCTCTTCCTTCAAAAAAGCCACATTTCTTACATTGCTTTAAATGGACATAATAACGATTTGTCTGTTTAATTCCCTGGCAATTTTGTTTACACTCTTGCTTAACTTAGCAAACCATGGCTGTCTAGAGGTGAACTCCGCTGACTTTCAGAAAGCTGTGGCCATCAGAAGAGAGCCAAAACTCTGAACCAAAGCCCCTGTGAGGCTGGTTGGAGCTGTGATAGCTGATGTCTTTGGTAACCAGTGTGTGCCTACATACACTTGCTCAAAAGGGCGCCCCTGGGCAAGAGAACCATTTGGATGGAAACATGTCCCTAACCAGATAGGAGCACCATGTTCAGCAAGGAAACAGCGGCGACATGGAAACAATACGCACTCTTTGAATTCTCCAATTCTTCAAGAAAGCTTTAAGAAAAAAAAACACAAAAAACAAAACAGCTAAATAACAAGATTCAGACGATTATTCTGGTCTATTTATTTATGATTGTACTATCACCACCTGTTGCTAGGCAACTGAGAGTTGAAACAGCCATCAGTGGGGGACAAACATTCCCAGGTCCTTCCTCTGGCTCCACTGGCCTCAACGTGGGGCTTGGTGCTGGGCAGAAGCCACTCAGCTGTCCTCTGCTTTGTGTCATTAACATGCCTAGCAGATGGCAGGCACTTCTACACATGCCTTCTTGACCAAATAGGCAGATAAATGAAGGAAGGAATGTCCTAAAAGGAGCCGACTTTTTTTTTTGTTTTTTAAGCTAACCTACCAATGAATCCTAGAAGTACTTTTAAGTGGAGCAGGCCTCTGAGAGTAGTGTGTTTGTGAGTGTATGTGCGTATGTGTGTATGCATATATACAGTCATGCTGTATAATGATGTTTTGGTCCATAATGGGCCACATATATAACAATGGTTCCATAAGATTATAAAACCATATTTTTATTATACCTTTTCTAAATTTTAGATATGTTTAGATACACAAATACTAACTTTTGTGTTGCAACTGCTTACAGTATTGAGTACAATAACATGCTGTCCAGGTTTATAGCCTAGATGTAATAGGCTACATCGTATAGTCCAGGTGTCTAGTAGGCTGTAGCATCTAGGTTTGTGTAAGAGCACTCTATGATGTTCGCGCAATGATAAAATGATGCATTTCTCAGAATGTATCCCTATTGTTAAGTGACACGTGATTGTATGTGTATGTGTGCAAGTATATGTATGTGTGTGTGTGTACGTGTGTGCACATGTGTGTTTGTAGGAGGGGAGGGAAGGGAAAGATAAGGTCCTGGGCAGTGGAGAAAAAGAAGGTTTGAGGGCTTTGGGGCTCTGTCAGGAGCTGCCATCCTGTTGACCACATAGGCCACTGTGCAGGTCACCCTGAGGTCCAGAGCCTGGCCTGACTCAGTCCCAGTGGCACACTTTCTCTGCAGCCCGTGTGATGCTGCTAGTGCCTGGGGCTGGCTAGAAAGGTGAGTCTTCTGCCTTCTAATCTACCAGGCTTGTTTCTCCCACCCCTCCTGGTGGGTAGAGATGCTGGCTCCCAGAGTGCTGTGGAGCATCGGACTTCCTGCTCTGAGCACGGATGCATCCACACGAGCAGTGCAGGTCTATTTGTTGTACAGGAAATGACTGCTGCATTATGAAACACTGTTCGTTTCTAGCTAACGTGCGTTGTTTCCCCTGAAGCTCTTTTTATGTTAAAGCCTGTCTTTCCCAGTGTTATCTGATGGTTTCCTAGGAGATGCCCTCCCTGGCCAAGCTCTTGCTGATGCTGGAGTTAGATATTATCTAGAAGCACTAAATATCGGCTTTGTTCACTCAGCTGCTCTGCTTTTTCTCCCTGGGCCTCCCCAGTTTCTCTCGAGGGTCCCTAATGGCTATGTGGAGAGAGGGAAAGGCTGTATCTGCCTTCCCACATCTTCCACAGTCACGGAGCTAGGCTTCCAGTTTGTTCTGATGGATTTTACTCGCTCATAATTTCCCATTCCAAGCTAATATAAAGACCTTGTTTGTTGCAGGTAGATTTTCCAAATCGAGACAAAGTTGAGGCATAGAAACACGCCAGTATCCATATGAAGAACAGAGACTCCCTCCTCAGAAGGATAGGTTAAGTTATTTATTCTGTTCCTACCTCAGCTTCTATCTCTGTAAAATGGAACCTCCTCAGTAATATCTAGAAGCATCATCAATAGTTGCTGGAAACTTCAAGCAGGGAGCTTTACTTCCTCTTTCTTAGTCTTCTCTGACAGAAAGGTCCAAATATAGCTCCAGGCTGGCTTTTCATAATGTGATGAGACGACAGGACGTCCCTGAAGTTTGAGGGAGGCTGCTGTCACCATGGGAAGAGGGTTTGACAACTTGGGCAGTAGCCACACAAAGATACAATTTCTAATCTGTCAAAATTGCTTTTTCTTAGAAGCCCTGATTATATTAACACATTCTCTGATCTGATGGTGTCTTTTAGAAATTTTCTCCTTACAACTGTAACCCGAATCAATCAGATTATGTTGAAAATATACGCATATATATTACTTCTGGAACTGAATTTAAAGGTAATTCACATACATCTTAGTTTAGCCCTAGATTTCTGAGATGAGAAGCAGTAGAAGAGGATAGATAGGAATTGAGAAGAAACAAGAACTGTTAGAAACCCAAAGGAAAAAAAAAAAAGACGTTCTATAAAAAAGACATCTGCACTCAAATGTTTATAGCAGCACAATTCACAATTGTAAAGATATGGAAACAGCCAAGTGCCCATCAATACATGAGTAGATTAATAAAATGTGATATATGTATACCATGGAGTACTGTTCAGCCACAAAAAAACAATGGTGATATAGCACCTCTTGTATTATCCTAGATAGAGCTGGAGCCCATTCTACTAAGTGAAGTATCACAAGAATGGAAAAACAAGCACCACATGTACTCACCATCAAATTGGTTTTAACTGATCAACACTTATGTGTACATATGGTGGTAACATTTAGCGGGTGTCGGGAAGGTGGGAGTGGGGAGGAGAGGATGGGTATATTCACACCTAATGGGTGAGGTGTGCACTGTCTGGGGGATGGACATGCTTGTAGCTCAGAGTTGGAGGGAAAAGGCAATATATGTAAACATTTGTACTGCCATAATATTCTGAAATTAAAAAAAACATAAAAATGTTCAGGAAAAAAATAAGAACTGTTACCAAAAAATATGATATCGACGAGTCTCTGTGAATAAAATAACAGTTCAACTGATCTCTTTTATGGTACAAGAACAGGAAATAAAGATAAAAGACCATCATTTGATTAATTGAAGCAAATAATCCCAAGAGACTGAATGAATCAGTATTTACTCCGAAGAAAATCTTCTAGTCTCATCCCTTCCCCAGCTCTGTCTTGGTTGGAGATCTGTGGAACAACAATGCATTTGAATCCTGGCAGAGTCCCTGAAAAATGGAATGAGCACAAGTGCTGAACACATAACAAAGACTGTGCCGGCACTGCAGCTGTTTGCAAACAGAATTATACCATCTATGCTCTGACAACTTCATTTATCCATCCTGTGACCATAGATCTTTGTCTCTGGACAGATCAGCTCTGTAGACGAAGAGTAAGATGACAGAGTAGATCATCATAGATAAAAAGCTGAACCCAATTCTCTTGCCCCAAACTCAACCACACAAAGTGCTACCGGGAGGTTTCACCCAGACCATCCTCAAATTTCTAGAACCTTCTAGTCATTGAGAAAGACCTGACTCTGGGGCCTTGGAAGTACCATTCAAAGTGATAGGATTCAAATGTGTTAGATTGAGACCCACAATAAGAAATGTATTTGATAGCACCATCTAGTACAAATATACATATATAAAGGTGTATATATATATGTATATATATATACACACACACACATATGTATATATGTAAATGAAACATTTCATAAAACAATCCCCTCACTATGTGGGATGTGCTCTGATATTTTTTATTGCATTCTATTACAGACTCTCTAATTAATTTCGTAACCCCGATGCTGGAGAACCAAATATGGAGTAGAAAAGGGACCCATTTGATCATGTCTTCCATGTCTTCAAGGTTGTCCTTCTACTTGTAGGCCTGGAAGAGGACTCATGTGGCCTCATGTGGCAGCCCCTACCATATTTGAATGACATCTCACAAAGATTGTAAAATACACAAGAAAAACAAGCATTACAAATTTTCTGGATTATCATTTTACTTCAGTATAATAGATTGAATCAAATACAAATTATCTGAAGTGAACTTTGATACAGCAAGTATATTAATTTAGTAACAAATTGGTTATTTCCTTTAAATTTATTTTAGGAGGGGCATAGAAATAATGGGTATCAATATTTATTGAAGACTAATATGTGTCCAGTATATTACACATTATCTTATGTAATCCTCAAGGTCGTCCTGAAAGGAAGATATTATTTTTATCATTTTACAGATAAGAAAACTGGGTTCAGAGGTGGTGACATGCTAAGGCTGACTCCATGCGAGTCGTCTGGGAGGGAGCCCAGATTCATATGTGGGTCTGCTTCTCTCTAAAGCAGGTGCCCTTCACTTGACTCTGCTACGTGCCCTGTGAGCTTCAACCTGAGTTCCTCCTCCATGAGGTTGGCAGGCACAGACTACAGATCATTTCTAACATTTCTCTAAAAGGTTATTTGTTTGCTCCTGGGTTCAGAGCTACCCTAATAGTAACTGAAGCAAGGGATTTTTGACTCTGCGATTAAATATTTCCTAGGTAGGCAGCAGACCCTGATTCCAGCCGTTACTTAGAAAACAAGTCTCATCCATTGTCAGAGTAGTGATGTTGTAAGAACTTTTCAAACACAAAAGACTTTTGGTCCCAAGAGTGTATGGATGGACATATATACTTGGGACGAAAAGTACTCTCTTTTAGCGAGCTTCTTACATTTGGCCTGTTGAGAGGCTGAGCTATTGCTGAGGACTATTACCTGGAAGAGTTGAGTGTTGGCCAAAGGGCACCAAATAAGGGATGTGCTGGTGTCCTGGGAGAGAAGGAAGCCTCTGGACATCAGAGCTATGGCTTCTGACATAGAAGGAGCCACTGTGCTGCTGCGTAAATTTACAAAACTACATAATTTCCGTGAACATGTTTCCTCATCTGGAAAATGAGTGAAATTATGACATCTACTTTATAGAATTGCTGTATTATTATATAAGTAAACACATAGTAATGTTATTAGATTGTATTATTATTGTTATGACTTGTCACTCAAAGCATTCAGCTTTGTCATCTCCAGTGCTCAGCACTCACATTCATGTCCAATTTTAGGTGCTAGACAGAAACAAAGCCTTTGTACCTGCCACGAGAGAGGGTTATTTATTTTTTGTCATTACCTATCACAAACTCACGAGAACACCATTTGCCTGTTGAAAGGTACCGATTCCTCATTTTTTTTATGTTTCTAAAAAGGGGCCTGCTTTGAAAACAGTGAGGACTTGAGAAGAAATTAGATCTCACCATGAACTCAAATCCTTTAGGAATTTCAGTTTGTCAGTTTTGATATTTGCTCCATTCTCTTCTCTGCCCCTCTTTTCTTGGAAAAGGGGCACACTGTGGTTTTTGACTCAATAATGGGATCTATATTAATAGGAAAGAAAGCTCAGAAGCAGAGAGAAAGCTACGGTGGAATGGTAAGAAAAGATACACGGATGTGTATTTTTAAATTGTTCTGCCAAATGCCTTTGAATTAGCACCATTGAGAATACCTCCCAACAGGTGGGGTTGAGAAACTAGTTTTGCTTTATACAGACTCAGAGAAGTTCCTGTGGCAAAATCAGGCAGAGTTGAGGAGAAACGGACTGCAGAAAAAACAAAAGGATTTAACTCATCAGTGAGGACAGATAAACAGGTCCTTAACCTGGAGGGCCAGGCCTCTCCTAAGTTTTCTTTATTGCCGGTTCCACAGATGGCACCAGAGCAGATGGGTGGAGGGATATATTGTCTTGGACCAGTCACTCGTGCAAGAGGATCATGACTGGAATGAGGCCCACTGGTATTTGAGGAAAACAAGTTTGAAGTGGACTTAGGTTGGGAAGTACTGAGAAGCATTAGCTCTAGACAGTAGATCACAGATCAGAATGAGGCTCCTAATTAGAGTTTGGCTTTATTTGGGGCTGGGTAGCTTGTAAAACAGCCTGGGGGCAGTTGGCTGCAGTGGACATTGGGTTGTGGAGCTTCCTGCTGGCTGGAGTTGTCTAAGAAAGATGGTTTGTCATGATCCAAATACTTCTCTGTTATTGGAAGGACAATGATGCTCAAGGGCTGGGCCGCCATTCTGGATCTTTCCTTGAAGCCACTAACCCAGTAGTGAAGCACCTCGTCTCTGGTCAGGATACAACAGTGGTTTCTGGCTGCTGGTCACATCCCAATTCTGGTGGACAGCCAACAAGAACATGAACCATCTTACTTTACCTGCCATGCCCTCCACTCAAGATTCTGCCTCTGTTGTGGGGCATCTAGCAGTTGACTCCTAATGTGACATGTTGGCTTCAGGGAACCAATTCTCTATTCCTCTGTGTTACAGAATATGCGCTGACCCAAGAAAGATGCTTGTTCTCCCGTCTGTGCCATATGGGGTCATGACCTTCAAATGCATTCTATCCACTCAGCCCTGTCTTTCTACTGTTCCCTTGTGAATGGTCTGGACTCAGCTTCTCTCCTCCTGCTCTCTACTCAGCTCTGCCTTCCCACCCCCAGCTCCAGGGTCCATGCCCAGCCCCTATTTCTCAATTCTCTATCTAATCCTACTACCGAAAATAAATATGAAAGTTCCCTCATGAAGGTAAATGACTGACATCATTTAAAGGAATGACTGTTCTCAAGGGTATTTGTGTTTGGATAGGGTGACAGTGTCCCTAATGGTCCAATATCTCTTCACGTTTTTCTGTATTTCCTAATTTATACTTTCTGTTGGCCCCTTTATTTCTACAATCACATCTCCATCCTCTACTGCCTCCAAAACTAATTACCACCTTCTTCAATTATTAATTAATTACCTGAATCATTTTTTGTCCTTGCTGTTCATCTCCTTTTTGGTTTCAATAACAATCTGGTATCCCAGCATTGGAACTGTTTCCTTTGCCCTCAGACCCTAAAATCTAACCATAAGTTCACAACATATAGATCTTCACCATCACTAGACAAACCTAAAATCTTGAACTGAGTTAGAATTCTCCAGCCACAATCTATGTACCTTTCTCTTCTTCTCCAATTCCATACCCAACTGAATTTTCCTTTGGCTTAATTGAGACTGTCAGTATTTTCCATTCTTCAAATAAAATTGAATCCCTTTCAAATGTACCTGAACCCCTGCCTGGTCTACATTCCATCACCATTTACGCCAAAGCTTCTCAAATTGATATCCAAGATTCCCATGTGGCTTTATCTGTTTTTGAGTCTGCCACGTTACCTTCTTTAAAAAGCACCTCTCATACAAAGTGGACTAAGGGACAGTGAACTGGGCAGACCTGTATCTCAAGGGAAGTCTGGGTTTGGGGGAGGCTGTGGGTTCTTTTGAGCAATGGGGTGGTGTGACACCCCTGTTTGGGTGTTTTGTCTTTCATGTATCCAGTCCAAGACACCTCTGTCACTTGTGGAGACTCTAAGCAGGGACTTACTGTGATGGCCACCTGGAAAGGTTGAGAGATTTGAATGCCCCAACTCACAAAGAGGCAGCTCAAGTGAAAATAAACACTGTGACATTTAAGAATCAAAAGGAGCATTTAACTTGGGCCAAATGTGTCACTGCATATCACAATAATGGACTGCTCTGTTCCCACTGCAAAGGGCCAGGTGATGAGCTGCAACCAGTGACAGAGCTGGCGTTGGAGGCTGGTACTTGAGTTTTTCATACCTTATGAGAAACCTACACGTTCGGGTACTGGTATCTGAGTTTCTCATACTTTATGTATGATGTCTTTCTCCTTTATTGCTTATAACACATTCTTGACAGTGTGGCCACCAGGATAGCGAGGCTGCTGCTGAGGTGTCTGCAGCTCTTGTGGGAACCCCAGTGACTCTTAGGCTGGAGAACACAACTGTCTCTCTAAAGTTGTGGGTTTTGATACTACAGGTTTCTGGGAAATTCAGAATGATTCCTCCATTCCAAGATGGTCAGTGTTCACCTTAAATTCAACTTAATATTTAGCATAGATTTATGAGGCAGGTGCTAAGTTTAAAGTGCTGTGCTCAGTCATGTATAGACATGGATCTTGTCCTCAAGGAATAACTTAGCCCTGGTGAGCTACAGAGAAATGTACACACATACCTAAAAGCAGTGCAAAATGTGATAAGTATTATAATACAAATGAAAACAGAAAGCTATGAGAACACAGATGAAGAAATAAGAAGTTCTGATGAAGAAAAAGACAGTCAGAAATTGAGAAAAGCTTCCTGGAGGAAAGTATAATTGAGCTGTGCCTTGGAGAACAGGTATCTAGACAAAAGGTGATGAGGACAGAGCAGGGAAAGGAGAGGGCTTAGAGGGGGAGGGAACAGAGTGAGAGAGGGGCTGTAGGTGGGACTGGGGAGGCCAGGCTGGAATGTGGGGTGTGCATGTTTGGGGTGAGAGGGGAGAGTGGGAAGCGGCATCAAAAGTAGGTTGAATAGTCTACAAGTTTAACGTTTATTCAATAAACGACAACAGCTGTGCAAAGCCCAGGCTTAGCTGCTGACAAAGGACGTAGAGTACAAAACATGTGCATCTAGGAAGTAAGCCATGAAAGCCCTGGGACTGTTTTGGAGCAGTCCCTGTCCCTGGGTTTTCCACTGCTCGGGTTCTCTCTGACCATCTCTTTCTCTTCTTTCTGAATGCTCACCCGTACTCTCTTCTCCATTTATTGAACCCTGATGACTTGGACCATCTGACCTTTCCTAGTCCTCAGTTCTCGCCTAGGTTGTTGTTGACGCTGACTGACTTTTACAGCATCTAGTGACCTAATCCTTCCATGCTCTGGGTAGCCCTGAGTGGAGTTTGTCTTCACGTAAATACAGGCATATTTTGCCTTGGTAATTCTTGCTTCTGCTGAATGTTTCTCCCTCCAGGCGCTCACTTTGTTGTTATGGAGGCACACAGTCTCAGTGCCTGGGATGGCTTTCAGAGCTATGGAAGCACCAGGAAAAAAAAAAATAACAAAACAAAACAAAACAAAACAAAAACCCCAAAAAATCAAAAGAGTTCCAACTTCAAAGAATAATGAAGTTGCATGAATCCCAACTTGTGGTTCCAAAGGATTTCCATAAGCCTCTTGATTTCCAAATGAGAAAATCATGATAAGCAGTTAATTAGCTCTTTAAACGGAGGCGAGCCACCACCGACACTGCTGTGCACTCCACGCTCCCAGGAGAGGGAGGCCAGCGCCACGTTCTGAAAAACATGCAGTGCAAGCATGAAAACGGAGTGCATATAAATGCAAGTAATGTCCTTTGACTTTTCATTAAGCCGGGCATGTCCCAGTTACCCCTTGGGGACTTTCTTAATGTTATCATGGCAACATACAATTAAGTCAGATTACATTTTTTTACATGCAGGGAGAGGTGGTAAGATGCCATTCTAAATTATTCACCGGTTCACTTTTCACAAAACAACCCCGGATATGACTTTAAGATGTGCAATATTAAAAAAACCCGGATAATATGATATTGCTATATCATATAAAGAAGCCTTTCTTCCTTTCCCCAGGGAGAACAAAAGACTGAATCAAACTCCACATGTATCACTGTGCTGATCACAATTTACCGTATTACTCTGATTTATGTGGCAGATTGCAAACTCCTTGCGAATTAACAGAAGTTTCTTCCTGGGGGCGGGAATATTCTGATTTCAGCATTGTAAAGCCAGGGACAGGTCTGACAAGGAGCTAAATCTTTTTTTTCTTCTTTCTCCCCCTCTGTATGTGTGTTTGTGTATGTGAGGTGGAGGGGTCGACCATTGGTAATAATATCACAGTCACTAAGGAGTCGTTAAGGAGACTGATTAAATAAACACACTTTCAGAATGCTGTCACATTCATGAGACATAAGCATCCTCTTTAGTCTTCAGGACAAGACCCCTATTATAATTCCTGGGATGCTGAGTTATACAGCCAGAGGCCAGACCCAGTGGGATAGGGCTTAGAGCGTTGGGAGACACTCTTTCATGGGTTTCATGAGCTCCTATACATCTTGCCAGGTATGCCAAGACTGCAAGGCCCTGACTACTCTTTATCTAGATAATTTTGCAAAGTTTATTTGTACCAAGCAAACCTTGAAGGGTGAGGTATTGTCTCCTTGGAGAGAGAGAGAGCAGGCTTTCTTGAGCACTGCCGTAAGTGCTGGGTTCCCAGGCTTGATATTCCTCTCCTGTAATGCAGCCCACTCTGTGTGCATCCATCCGGGTCTACCTGTGCTGGCCCTGAGGTAATCAGGGCTTCGTGACTGGGATGATGTTCTGGCTACTGATTTTGTTGTGAGTAGTGAAGTCTTTTTCCTCTGACTCAAGAAAGCATCCATGAGAACGTGGCAAGTTAACTTGTTAGCTTGCGAGTTGGGTAACATTTCAGACCCTC
Organism: Indri indri; assembly: GCA_004363605.1. Taxonomy (NCBI): domain Eukaryota; kingdom Metazoa; phylum Chordata; class Mammalia; order Primates; family Indriidae; genus Indri; species Indri indri. Next base: position 88,488 of record RJWJ010000872.1, read on the forward strand.
CACAGACCCTGGCAATTAATGTGTAATGCTTGTGGTTGCTTTCCTATTCCCTTGTCTATTCTGTAGATAAGGGTCTTCTCTTTGGAATAACCTGTCTCACTACATGTAGTCCTCATGTGCTCTTAGGCCAAAGTCTGAGTAGAAGCCTTCTTTAGTCTCAAGATCTCAAAAAGCAGAGTACACCATTGACCTCTAAGAAATAGAATGCCATGCATAAATCCCTACTATTCCAGGCCTTCTCTGTCAGGGTGTACTTGATGAGTCTTGACTCATTAACCTCTTGTGGGCAGGCTACTAGACAGAATCTCTGATATGTGGAAAATAGTTGCCCCCGGTCTTACATGTTCAATTTCATGACATCATCATGAGTCTGGGAGAAGTCCAGGTGCATTATTTAAATACCCACTTCTAGGCTACATCCCAAACTTCAGATTCTGGGTACTCTGGAAGTTGTGGCTTTGGAGGTTCCTTAGACGGTGGGCCCCAAACACTTATTTTCAGGCCATTTCTGTTGTTTATGGGTGCATGATCCTGAGCTGATGAGCAACTGACTCTCTGTCTCCTAGTTCTGAGACTTCTGTCCTGTCTAGCAGGAAGTTGTCATGTTTGTTTTGAGATGGAATGTGATTCTTTCCAGCTGGGCATGCCTTTCCTCAGCTAACACGGTTGCTTTTATTATTATGTCGTACTTCTGAGGGGCTGGCCTGGACAAGGAGTAGGTGACATCATAACGACACCTACCATGACCATCACCACTCCAACAACAACTGCTCTTCATGTGCTAATTGTCTCCTATGCACCAGATACCTTAAACCCATGATCTCTAAACTTCACAGCAACCATGGAATTAGGCATCCTACTGCCTGATTTACACCCAAGAAATAGGAACTACCTGGATCACATAGGTTCTGAGTGCCAAAGCCAGTATTATAATAACCCAGAGCTCTCAGTTCAAAATCTTTCCAATTTATTCTGGTGCCTCTCTAATCCTACTTTCTTCATAAAGGCTCAGCAAGATGAGATATGGTCTTTGAAATTCATGAAGACCCTTACTTCTCGGTTGAAACACCTCTTAAGAATGCATATCACTTGCAGAATAAAGTCCATTCCTCCTACGTTTCTGTCAATTCTCTCTATGGTATTGCCTCCACCCTCTTTCCAGCCACATTCCCCACTGTTCACCCACAAATAGACCTTAAACTGTAGCCAAATGGAAATATTAGTAATTCCTTGTAGTGTCATCCATTTTTCTCAGTCTGTGATTTTGCTTAGGTATCCCTAGCCTGAAACAGCCCACTGTTTCTCTCCAACAGCTTGCTGAAAGCCTGCCATCTTTAAAGGTCTTAAATCAGATGTCACCTCCATGAAGGCATTTCAGATTCCCACAACTGGATGTGAACATTCTCTCTTTTTGACATTACATCCTATTTCCATGTCTCATGGCCCTGAATATACACAGCCTTAGTGCACCTCTTGCCTTCTCGACTGTGTGCTTCTGAAAAGCAGGTTGTCCTGGGAGTCCAGAGAGTTCCTGTGCTTTGGATGCATATAGCCCGCTGCCTACTAACCATCTCCCCTGGGGAATTCTACAGAGAAATTCTCAACCTCAATACAGCCAGCACTGACCTCCCAATCTCCCTTACCAGCGTGGGTCCCTCCATTGCCCCCATTCCAGTCAGTGACCCCCTTATGCCCATTTGCCCAAGTGAGAAATAGGGGTATCATCATTGAACCCCTTTCTCCATCAGCTGTCACATACAAGCAATTATCTAATGAGATTGCATCTGCCTTCTAAATACATCTCAAATCTAAGAGTTTCTCTCCATTTCCCCTGCAATTTCCCAAGTCCAAATGGCCATCATTTCTCACCTGGATGACCATGATAGTTTCCCTCAAACTGATCTTCAAACTTCCAGGTTTACCTCATTCAAACCAATTCTCACTACTGTAATCAGAACAAGCCTTAAAAAATGCAAATCTGATCATGTCCCTCTGCAGCTCAGAAAACTTCCTTGCTCACAAATTGCCCTTAGGATAACATCTAAAAAAATAGTTTATGTGACTTTTCTTTATGTGGCTGTCTTATAACTCTCTAGCCAACATCTTTTACAATTTCTTCTCCTTGTCCTTTAAGCTGTAGCCATTCTAAATCTCATTCATTTCTTCAGATAAACGGTGCTCATTACCACATATTTTTTCTTTACCTCTAAGAATACACAGCTTCTGCCTTTACCCCAATGCACACACGTTTGCCTGGCTACTCCTCTTTCAGTTTAGACATAGCTTCTGAGAAGCTCTCTCTGACCTCACAGATGGGCTTTGGTGCTCTCCAAGGTCCTTCTGTAGCACTCTGTCCTCCCCAGTCCTAGCATAGTGTTAGAAATGCTGTGAATTAATGGTCTATCTCCCTCACTAGACTGATTGGAGCATAACTGTGAGAACCCAGGTATCTGTGGAATTCTTTCCTGCAATGTATTTGTCTCCCGAGTTAGACATGAAGTCTTGTTAGAGCTTGGACTGTGTTCCATACAATTATGAACCTCCAAAGCGCCTACTAAAAACCTGGTCCTTTTGATTATTTGAGAAAAAAACAGGTATTTCCTGTTTGCTTCAATGTTTGCAATTAGTCATGTGGATTATTAGAGATATTCTTGAGTCTTTCAATTGCCGTAGTTTTTTTTCGTTGTTGTTAAATTAAGAATGTCTTGGTGGCAAGGAAGGGTTAATAGCTATTTTAAAAGGACCCAGAGAGAGTAGGAAAGAACTTGTCTGCGTTCACGATGACATTAATTTATGAGGAAGGGTTGGAAGAGCAAGCCAATCAAATACTGGATGCCAAATTACCATATATCACACAATTTACGAGGCAGTCAAAAGTGTTATTAAATTGGAGACCAGAACAACCTTCTTAATTCATTCTTATGACAGTGATTGTAATGACTCTAAGAACCTGGTTTAACCTGAGTTCATTTTATGAAAGCCCTTTCATTTTTTAAAATTACATTTATTGAATTTTAGAGAAGGCTTGGTTTAAAATGTATACAGTTAAAGCATAATAAAAATGCCTCATTAATCAGTCTACATTCTCTGCTTGCATCCCCATCAGCATCTATGGAAGGCATGTGATGGAGTCTCGTGTTCAGAAATTTAGTATTGATGCATTTCTTCTTTCTCTTCTCTAGCTTTCATCAAAGTAATCCTGATTTTTTTAAATGCTCCCATGGATCCAGCATTTCTCTCCAGATGCTAACTTTTCTAGTAACAGGAGAGATCAGCCTGCTTGGCCAATAGTGGGCCCCTCCCTACTCCTTCTGCTTTGCAGGTGAAGCCAGCACAAATGCACCCAAGAAGAGCCCTGGTCAAGGAGGAGGGCTTGATCTTATCAGTGTTTTGGAGCTCATTGAGCCCTCGCCTTGTGGTCTCAGGTGAAAACCACGAATATCACATCACCTCTACCTCCATTGCAGGCTCCTGCAAGAGCTGAGGTACCGTTAGATGCAATAACGTTGCATAGCTCCCTACCCCCACCCTGGTTCCCAGCTTTAGGCACAAAATGGATACTCAATAACAGTTGTGGCATGTGTAAAAAAAAAAATTCTTATTTATTCCTTTGTTTTTTTGATTTCTTAACTTTTATAATTCACTAATTTATTTTTTTAAGGCAAAGAATTTATTTATTTTCTGTTTGGAATAGGTTGTTTTATTTTTTATTTTTATTTTTTTTATTTCAGCATATTATGGGGGTACAGATGTTTAGGTTACGTATGTTGCCCTCGCCCCCAGTACCCCCCCCAAGTCAGAGCTTCAAGTGTGTCCATGCCCCAGATCGTGCACATCACACTTGTTATGTATGCATATAACCATCCCCTCCTCTCCCCTCCCACCTTCCCGACGCCCAATAAATTTTATTCTTATATGTGCACTTATGTGTTGATCAGTGAAACCAATTTGCTGGTGAGTAGATGTAGTGCTTATTTTTCCATTCTTGGGATACTTCACTTAGCAGAATGCATTCCAGCTCTATCCAGGAGAATACAAGAGGTGCTATATCACCATTGTTTCTTAAAGCTGAATAGTACTCCATGATATACATATACCACAGTTTATTAATCCACTCATGTATTGATGGGCACTTGGGTTGTTTCCACATCTTTGCAATTGTGAATTGTGCTGCTATAAACATTTGGGTGCAGGTGTCTTTTTTATAGAGTGTCTTTCATTCTTTTGGGTATCAGCTCACACTGGGTAACAGACTTAAACCTAAGGAGTGAAACTATTAAAATTCTAGAGGAAAATGTTGGAAATGCTCTTCTAGACATTGGCCTAGGCAAAGAATTTATGAGGAAGACCCCAGAGGCAATCACAGCAACAACAAAAATAAATAAATGGGATCTGATCAAATTAAAAAGCTTCTGCACGGCCAAAGAAACTGTCACAAGAACAAACAGACAAACTACAGAATGGGAGAAAATTTTTGGATGCTACAAATCCGATAAAGGGCTGATAACTAGAATCTGTTTAGAACTTAGGAAAATCAACAAGAAAAAAATCAAACAACCCTATCAAAAAGTGGGCAAAGGACATGAACAGAAACTTTTCAAAAGAATACAGAATAATGGCCAAGAAACATATGAAAAAATGCTCAACATCTCTAATCATCAGGGAAATGCAAATCAAAACTACAATGAGATATCACTTATCTCAAGTGAGACTGGCCTTTATCAAAAAGTCTCCAAACAATAAATGTTAGCATGGATATGGAGAGATAGGAACACTCATACACTGCTGGTGGGACTGCAAACTAGTGCAACCTCTGTGGAAAGCAATACAGAGATACCTTAAAGAGATACAAGTAGATCTACCATTTGATCCAGCAATCCCATTACTGGGCATCTACCCCAAAAAACAAAAGTCACTCTACAATTCACCAATTTATGCTGTCACTTTAAGACTGGCTCAGCTAAGCACCAGCTATTGTACTTTCTTCATTTGGGGCTGTCCTGCCCAGGGCATTGCCATACTTGGGTAGAGTCAGTGGGGCTGGATACACTGGATACACTATCATTTAGTGAGCTCTGCCAAAGCTCATTAAATGACAGTGAGGACAGTGTTTCAGTGTGCCCTGTATCCTGGCCTCAGTTCTCAGAGCAGCTAGCTTTCTTGGTGGCCACCAATCAGCCTGTGGTCACAGAGTTTCTGTCTCCTGTGCTGGAGTGGCTTTTGCCTTTCTGCAAAGGCTGGGCACCCTGAAGAACAAAGTAGCTTCTAAAATCTCAGATGAGCCTCTCTCCAAAAATGACACATTTATAATGGTCCTTAAAAGTTGGGACATGTGTCCTGAGAGGGCCTGGCACTAAGTGGCCATATGATTAGAAAGAGTAAACATACAGGGCCCATCACGTGCCCAGTGCTTAGGAAGCACTTAATGACTGTCAATGCTCTTTCTTACCATCCCTCTGTCCTGCCTCTGCATCATGCCACTTTGTCCCCTTGGGGATGCCACTGGGCTTTTTGGGGAGAAGCACAAAAACCAAGAAGGATTCAAAAATTGTGATGTCTGAGCTGACTCAAACAATAAATAAGAATTACTAATATTGAAAAGCTTATAAAGATGTTCTGGGTAGAAGCAATAACTCCAACTATGATACAGAGGTGAGAAATATCAAGAAGTATATGAGCGCATGCGTAATCCATGGAACTCAATGTGAGGCAAGAGTGGCCAGAATTGAGGGTGGAGAGTTAGGGCTACATTATTGAGCAACTCCTAGGTGGTGCTAAAGATCATAGACTTTGATCTAAAGTCAATGAGGAGACATTGGAGAGCTTTAAGTGGTGGTGGGTAATATAGTCAGGTCTTCACTGTTGAAATACTGCTCCCTCTGGCTGCAATGTGGAGGATGGAATTCTGGGGAATTAGGAAATTGATGCAGAAAGTTTGCTAAGAGGCACCGAGGCCTGAGCTAGATCAGTGGGGTAGAGAGTGGGGTGCCCTGCCAAGCTCTTCTGCTCTGTAATTCTTCATTTGTACGGAGGTGTTTGTGATTCCATTTCAGGATCTCTTTATTAGCTTCTCTCTCTCTCTTTGTCTCTCCTTCTCATGGTGAGAAAGACTTGTGATAAGAGGTAGATCTCAACAGTGGAATTTCAGGAATCAGCAAAGATTAGAGCAGCAGTTTCAGGTGAGGAAGGCCTTTTAAGTTCCCTAATGTCATACTGTTGCCCTGAATGGTAAGACCTCTCATGGGCTCTGATCCAAGGTGACTTTCAGGGTCAGTACCTGGCAGTACTCTGTTTCTCTCCTTGGAGCTACTTGCAGGCCAGCATGTCCGCCATCTCCAGCTGGACTTACAGCATATAGACAGACACCAGGGAGTCTCTAGAACTTACTGTCTAAATAGCCTCCTTATAAGGAATGGATGTCCACAGTTGTCTACTTTCACTAGGATGGGTGGGGGCATTTATGAAATCTGCTGTCACGTAGCTTCATGCCACTGCTTGGTTCTTCCTAGAATTTTAGAATTCGTGGCCAGTGATTTCCTATTATACCCAATGTGAAAATCTCTCCAAAAATATCCTTGCTAATGTCTAGCATATGCTCAAATACTTCCATCAAGAGGGAACTCACTTTTCATGGAGGGACTTTCCACATTAGGATAATCAGAGTCCTAAAAATCTCCACCTGTATTGTTAGAAAATCGATCTTTTTGTGCTTTCCATACATTGGCTTTTGTTCTATTTTTTCTGGACCTAGTACAACACCACAGAGCTGAAGATACTCTCATTAAAACTCATATTTTGCCGAGTCTTCTCTTCTTGAGGGTGAGCATCCTCCATACCTGGAATTATTCCCCAAATTACTGGTTTCTCATCTCTCTACCATTTTCATCTTCCTTTGTAGATACATACTTCTTTTTAGTGTAGGCCCACAGCTGACTCTAGCTAGGGCAACTAACATTAGCATAAAGACTTAGGTAAACCTGGCAGGGATTAGCTGACAGTAATCTTAGAGTACAGTTCTGAGGAAAAGAAGTATAGGACAGGAGTATGGCAAGTGGAGACAGGGAGAAGTAATTAGCAGTCAGGACTCTTCAAGTGTAAACAAACTCCTGCCATGTGGCAATGGGGGCAGGGAGCAGGACTAGAGTCAACTCCGGGCCTCCATCAGCCAAGCTTCATATCTCATTTAATAAGACACACCCAAATATGAAACCTGAAGGAAAGCCCCTGATGGGCGTGGCATGAGTTATAACACCATCCCTGAGCCCATTACTGTGGCTCGAGGGATGGGGGTACCACCTTGGGTGTCTCCTGTGTTGTGAGACTCTCCTGTGGTTGGGGAGAGAGAGGCTGGGAAAGCATCATGACTGGGAGCCCCTCACAGCAGTCTGGAGTGGGGGAGAGGCAGTTCTCCAAAGGAGAGGTATTAGGAGGTATTGTTTCCAGAAAAAAGGGAAAAGGATGCCCGGTAGTCCAAATCAATGGATGTCTCCTACAGGGACTGTTTGAGGAAAAAAAGAGATAGAGAGACTGAAGGGAGCTCAAGATGAGCTTATCCTTAAACTTCACAATTGAGCCAAAGTCATTGAACGGGTCTAATTTCTCAGTGCCAGGGGATCTCTACCAGAGCTTCCACTCTCTTGTTTGAAGAATGGCATTCATACAGCACTGGGGTGTGTTTCCTAAACAGTGTTGTATTAAAAAAAACAAAACAAAACAAAACAAAAAACAAAAAACCCTGAGAACCTGCAGTTCTATCCAGGATGGATAATAGGACATTCTGGCTCTGTCCATCATCCCCTAAATGATGCCCTTTCTCCCTCCAGGTTATGGAATTGCAGAGCAGGGATTGATTGTGTCAACAGGCTTCTGAGAAGAGGCTCCATGCTGTCTTCTAGACAGAAGCTGGGAGGAGAGGTCAAAGATCTGGATTTTCGTGCACTCTGAAAAATTCTTAATTTCAGTTTGCCTTAACATACCTAGAGTTTGACCTTATAATTGAATGGCCATTTAAAGAAAATCTTAATAAGCAATCCCAACCCAAATATCCCCTTAATGTGATATTTTGAAAAGTTGTTTCAGCCTCTTTAAGCGAAACGCCTGCCTGTACTTTATCGTAATCATTTTCTCAATACCTCATCTCCCCAGAGCATTCGTGCATTGTAACTACCTTCTGTTTGCCGCTTAAGCTATTTATTAATCACATTCTTTCCTATTCAGCCTTAACCAGGAGAAATGATAATTTTAGGCATTTCTCAGTTACCTATTGTAAATTGGCCCAATTACTATATGATCTTATAAACCATTCCTTGGGGTGTTTCACCCATTCCAGCACTGTAATTGGTTTGCTAAAAAGGAAAAAGAAAAAAAAAAAATCCACAAAACAAAACAGGGTCTTAATGCTGTGCTATGGGGTTTTGTTGAAACCTAAGTTTTCTCTTAAATGGTTAAAGAAGATTCAGGTGTATCTCATTATTGCAGCAATCGCATTTAATGAACACATAAATGCTCACCACAATTTTAGCGAGAATATTTCATTTTCGACATTTATAAACCTGGAAATTGAGGCTCTTTGTCTTCCCACTCAGGGTAGACTGTGGGATTGAAGATCTAAATTGGGTGCAGTCACCATTCACTAAAGGTTGGGAGATACACCCTTCACAGTCAGGCACAGGAGCATCATTTGCTTTGTCTCTCTAGAACTTTGCAGATGGCAAGATGTTTGTCCAATATCCCTGCTCCCCCACCCCCCAAATGGAGAAGCCATTTGTAAGCTCCATGACTTGCGGCATTGAGGGAACACAGCCCATTTGCGAGGTGCCACAGACTGAGATCAGGCATGCAGAGCAGGGGGAGTGTGTGGGCGTCGGCCTTACCAAGCAGGTGATTCTTTGCATTGTTCCCTGCAGTGGTCCTGGCCACCAAGGACACCAGGAACTAGGACACTGTGCCCTGTGGCTTTGGGACCTGGATCTTACATCATCGGGCTATTTTTGGAAAAGCAAATTGGAAGTTGGAGAGAAGACTGTGTGAGAGAGAGTAACAGGAAGCCTTCCACTTGTGTCATTCACATTTCCAACTTCCTTCAGACTTAGTTCAGGTGTCATCTCCAGAAAGTCCTTCCTGAACTGCAGGCCTGAGTTAGAGACTCTGTTCTAAGCTTTTAGCACCATAAATAAATGCCTTCTGGGTAGAACACAATGAAGTATTCATAGTCATAGACTACATACATGGTCCAAATGCAAAAGAGAAGAGGAGGTGCTGTTTTGTCACATGGCCCAGCCTATTGCAGTAGGCCTGGGTGGGCAGCCACAGTAGCAGGAGGGGCGTGCACTGGGCATGTGGCAACAGAAAGCTCTCCTGGATGGGGCGACGGGAAGGCAGACTGGTGGAAGGGAGCCCTGACAAAGGCCTTCTCCTCAAAAGTAGGGCGCTGCTGCTCCTGATCTGTAGGAGCTTTGCTGCCTCCCTAACTTCTTTGAGGGTATCATTTTATTTTTATTATTGGAATACTGGATAGATATCCCATGGTCATTGCTTCCTTTATTAGATCATGTGATCTCCTGGGCATTGCTATAAGTTCTGGGGGATGGGTAATTAGCTGACCTTCTAGGGCCGAAATGCCAGGGTTAGACTTCTATGTTTTTTTCTTTAAAATTGCCACTGTAATTGGCCTCATCTATTAAATGTACTGTATGGTAGTTCACTGCCATGCTTTTAATTATGCATTGTGGAAGGGTTTAAATAACAACTTTTACTTCTAAAAGCCTCCTTCAAGTCTTCCAGCATTACTAATAGAAATCTTGGGGAGAAAAGCCTATATTAAAATAGAAAATAAAAAATGCATAAACTGCACCAAGCCAATGTAATGGAAATCTTGCCAAAACATAAAAAAAAATATGCGTAATATTTTATTAAACTTAAGAAACACACATAAATTCCTCTGTGGGATCCAAGTTTATTAGTAATAGACATGCCATAGAACTCAGTTACTCAACAGTCATAAAAGATAGCACAGATCAAGTAAATGCTTCCATTTTAAAGGAAGAACCTCAAAATGAGAGGAAAAATACATTTATTGTATAATTGCAACTGAGACAATGAAAGTGATGTAGTCAGTGGCCACAAGTCATCTCTGGTTCTTTGGGCAGCTCCAGATCCAGTGAATATACATATACTTCAGCAATACCCAGGAGATCACATGATCTAATAAAAGAATATACATATATATCTTCACACACATTTATCCCATGATATACATGGGAGAGTAGTTCCAGGACCCCAGTATATACAAAGATCTATACATACTCAAGTCCCACAGTCAGCCATCAGCCTGCTTATATAAAATATCAACCCCCAGTATAGGTGGTTTTTGTATCCCTTGATTGCTGCTGCATTTTTGATCCACATTTGGTTGAAAAAATTGGTATATAAGTGGACCTGCACAGTTCAAATCCATATTGTTCAGTTGTTCAAAGGTCAACTATATATACGTATATGTATATGTGTGTACATAGATAGATAGATAGATTTGTTTGTAAAGAATTGGCTCATGTGATTACAGAGAATGAGAAGTCCCAGGATCTGCAGTTGGCACACTGGAGACCCAGGAGAACCAGTGGTATAGATCTAGTCTGAGACCAAAGGCCTGAGAACCAGAAGAACTGATGGTGTAAGATCCAGTCTGAGTCTGTGTCTAAAGGCAGAAGAAGACTAATGACTCCACTCAAATTCAGGCAGAGAGAGAGAGGTCTTTCAATTCAACCTTTTTGTTTATTTAGGCCTTCACCTTCCTGCATGAGGCTGACCCACACTGGGGAGAGCAATCTGCTTTACTCATTCTATTCATTCCAATGCTAATCACATTCAGAAATGCCCTCACAGACATACCCAGAATAGTGGTTGACCAAATATCTGGGCATCCCATAGGCCAGTCAAGTTGACACATAAAATTGGCTACCATAGGAGCTGTGTCCTGGGGTACTCGAGCAGAGGAAGGACCACACCACCTGACTATACAGTGGTGGGTATGTGGTATCTGTACAATATCACAATATGAAAAATTAGAGTAGCTAAGGAGTGGAATGTGGCATTCATGGCTTAACCTATTAGTGTATATATTTTTTTTCTGTCCCGTATTTTGCATCTAAAGTAATTCTATTTGCCTGGGTATGATTGTAATAAAAATAACATTAGAAAAGACAGATGAATTGATATTGGAAGAGGAAATTTGACTCCTACTATAGAATATTCCTTTTCCCAGGGGAGAGGCTCAGACTTGACAAATGGAACCAGAATCCCTAATGACCACTGATTCTGTATTTCTGACCAATTCCTAGTTGCTATGAGCCTTCCAAGTTATTATACTTCTTTTATACAAATTTAGAAGGTGGGGAGCCGGTTTATTTGGATAGGCTGTAGAAAATCATGATTCTTTCTTTCACCATCCTCATCTACCATTCCGGAGGTGTTATGACATAGGGCTGGGGGAAATCCTCCCAGCTTGGAGGTTTGAGGGTAAGAAGCAAAAATTTTATGAAGAGACTGGTTGTTTCCTTGTCTTGTTCCACCATGAATGCATCTCAGGAGATGGGTCTAGATAGTTCAGACCACAAAATGGCATTTATATGACAAGACTCTTCTAGGTTGAAGTAAGGGAAGGATGCCAGGGAAACAGTGGTTGTATTCTTTTGCATCAGGGCATGTCGCATGAACTCAGGTGCCTCTGTTGCTGAGGATACACAAAGATACAGAATAAACATGGCATCTTCTTGAAACATCAATTTTGGCTAATAATTTTGAGGAGCTATATTAAGCCAACCAGATGTTTCTTTTTTTAAATCGTTTTTTTTTTTTTTTTTTTTTTGAGGCAGAGTCTCTCTCTGTTGCCCAGGCTAGAGTGCCATGGCATCAGCCTAGCTCACATAACCTCAAACTCCTGAGCTCAAGTGATCCTCCTGCCTCAGCCTCCCAAGTAGCTGGGTCTACAGGCACAGGCCACCAAGCCAACTATTTTTTTTCTATTTTTAATAGAGATAAGGCCTCGCTCTTGCTCAGGCTGATCTAGAACTCCTCACCTCAAGTGATCCTCCTGCCTCGGCCTTCTAGAGTGCTGGGCAACCAGATGTTTCACTGAGTAGAATACAAAATTCAAAAAAAAATTTAAAAATATTACAATATATGATTTTGAAGAAATTTCATGCTTATGGCTAGCTTCTATGAGTTATATCTCTTTCTCTCAGGGTTAAGTGTATACACTTTTCTGTAATTAAAGATGTTTAGGCATAAAAGTTTGAGAGCTCTGGTGAAGGGCATTTGCAGGAAAGAGGTTAGGTTTCTACACTCAATTATTTTGTTGATTTGCTGACTTTGGGCAACACATCCATTCTCTCTTTACCTGTGACTTCTCATCTATAAAGGTGAAATAGAATTTTATTTGCCTAGAAATTTTAGGCTGAACTAAATTATCTCTTGAACATCTCTGAGCTGCTGCCTCTTTAATTTTCACTGGGCTTGAGAAGAATGAGGAGGTGCTCCATTTTTCTACCCCATTCAACTGAGTATTTTAATTGCCATGTACTTATAGGTCATAGCCTCTGAGAACCATCTTTGCAGTGCCCAAAAAGAAGCAGAATCTCACTGTTGGTCCAGAGTGCTTCTCTATCCTCTGTCATTGGAAAGAGTGATTGTGACCACCCAGCAGGTGACCAACTCCAACCAGCCAAGCGAGGGTAGCTGTGGAAACACACGCCTTATTAAACATAACCCACAACAGATTGAAGTGCTGTGAACACTTGCTAAATGGTTTGGCAAAGACACAGATTCTTTTGCCAAGTAAAGTCTGGAAAATACATATCTCAAATCCATTATTGAGTGGCTTTATACTGAGGGCATAGCTGATTTGGATATTCTAAAAGGTATCATAGTATGACAGGATTTTCCAATATTTGCACAGAAAATTGGTCCTTTTTAGGATCCCAAGGCATTTTTGTTTTGCTGAAATCAAATTTGAGTGAAAATTTAGTAGAATATAATAAAGACATGTTTGCATTGTTTGGGATAATCTATTTGTGAATGCAGCTGGTAGTTTCTTCCTGAATTGTAGAACTGCAGGAGATCCTGAGGTGCCAACTCTGTAGGCTCCTGTTTTTAAGGAAGGATAATGGTGGGATACTGACATTCCATCTGTAGTTATTCTACAGATCTTTTAAGCTAAAGTATTGACTTGAAGGTCCCAGCCTTCCTGGAGAGCTCTATATAGTCTCTATTCACTGCTTCGCTGTACTCTGGTAGCACTGGACCCAACCCCAGGCATTGTCATCAGTGTCCCAAGGGGACTGCCTTTTCCTCAGTGGCAAACCTGTGAATTTATTCATTTGTTTAGATAATAAACAAACATTTTTTGAGCACTCATCATATGTCATACACCATGAGGTCTGAAAACCTAATTCTTCCCTTCTACTCCTAAAAGCTAATTTAACCAACCATATTGGCATCTATAAGTTTGAGAGCCAGGGAATATTTAATTCTTGCTTCTGTTTTCTCTCCTGACAGTCTTGAAAAATGAATTGCCTTACAGTCCAACAACTGGGTCAGGCCAGCTGTCTCAGTGTCCAGTTATTTATGGCGATCCAAAATAGTGGCCTAAGGTTGGACTCTCTTGCCTCTTCTGTTGACTGTATCCCAAATTCAGTTGCACCAGAATGCTTAAGTAAACTCTAGAATTTTGCGTAGCCACAAGACAGGCAAATGTTTCCCAGTAGAGTACAAGCTGGAGGGCTCCTATAATACCCTCCATTTCCTTTATAATAGCACTTATCATACTGTACTGTAGCTTCTTATTTAACTACCAGACTGTAATCTCTAAGATGCCAGTGGTGGGGTTTCCTTTCATCACTGCTGTATCCCCAAACTTATATATGTATCTGGGTACCTAGTAAGTATTCAACAAATGCTTGTTGGTTGAAAAAACACTCTATTGCTTTTGACCTTCTGATCAATTCCAGCAAAGGAAAAGCAGAATTCTACAATGATACTCATCCCATCTTCCTTGATTCTCCAATATTTTATGGTCTAATTGTAAAAGTCAGAGACGGTGGTAAGGGGGTCAAGTTAGATCCATTGACAATATATATTTGGCTACTACCCAGTATTTTAGGGAACTAATTTTACTTCAAATGACAGTGAGACATAACATAAATACAACTTAGAAATGTGTTGCTTTTAGGCTCAGGAAATAATCCAATGGCTTTCATATTTTAGTGAAATAATGCCATTTCCAAGAAATTTAGAGTCATTAATCAAATTCTACAGTAAAGGCCAAATATTTTTCACTGTTTCTCTTTCATTTTCACACCTTTCATTCAGATGATAGTAGATTTGATAGGATGAAAAGAAATAACAAAGGTACAAAATGACAATTTTATTCTCATAAATTCTTTCTTAGGCTTGTGGTTTATTCCAGAATAAAATTGCACCATCATCTGCCTGGGAAAAATAGAAATGTATGGTCAAAACAACCAACTTTGCCTTTAGCAAATTCTTGTGGTCTCAGGAAAACATAAACAATGCAGTTTAGACAGTTTTGTCTATAAATACTGACTAGTTAGAAGCAAAGTATGTGGCACATACATTTTAATGGGTGATTCACTGACAATTGTGATAGTTTGAAAAACATAGCTGAATTTTGGGAAATAATGGAAATTGTGGGGCCCAAGGAAAGATTTTTGAACCATTACACGTGTGTTTAATGATTACTGAAACGCCTTCTCCCTTCCTCTATGCACAGGCCTAATGGATGTAAAATTGGCTAGATGGTATTGCCTTTAAAGACCTTGTCTCAGTTGGGTGACACACACACATATATAACCTGGAATTACAGTGCTCTGAGAGAGTTTTGAGCAGAGTGCTGAGGAAGCATGGAGAAGAGAACTGGACTCATGTAAGAGCTGACATCTGAGCTAAATCTGAGTTGGAAGTCTCCTAGTAGAGAGGAGGGGATAGGATTTTTTAAGCAGGAGTAAAAAATATGCAGATTTAAAGGCATCAAAGAGCTTGGCATTCTGAAGAATGTTGAGGAATGTGTTGTGGCTAGAGAGAAGGGGTGATCTCATGAAAATATGAACAATGCAGTTGATATAAGAG
This sequence comes from Indri indri, assembly GCA_004363605.1. Lineage (NCBI taxonomy): Eukaryota > Metazoa > Chordata > Mammalia > Primates > Indriidae > Indri > Indri indri. Next base: position 103,629 of record RJWJ010000872.1, read on the forward strand.
ATGGAGGATGAGGAAAGAAAGGTGGTTTGCTCCACCCTGGAAAGGAGCCTACATGGCAAGGTCAGAAGTGTGGTGGGCAAACAGAGCCACGGGAATCCATCATATGTGTAATGCTTAACTGCAACAGTTCTAAGATAGCAACACATTTCATAGAGTTAAGGTGTATGCAAAGGGCAAGGGCCAGTTATGCTGACTCAGAGGTCAGGATCTCTGAAGGATAAATAGGAGGAATCAGGGGAAGTGAGAAGAGAAAATAACATTCCAGGGATAGGGGCCATTCTGCAGAAAGAGATGCGTGGGGGAGAGGGGGTGGGGGAATAGAGGGAAGAGAAGGGCAGTAGGGGAAGGAAAAGAGGGGAGATGGCATGAAGGGAGGGGATACATTCCCAGAACTGAAAGTAACTGAGTATGATGGTAGGATGGGAGCGGAAGTCAATGGGGGAGTGGAGGAGATGAGCCTTAGATGAAAGCAATGGCTAGATCAGGCAGGTCCTTGTGAGCAACCTTGGCACAGGGGAACCTCTGAAATGTTTAAAGCAGGGAGGTGATGTCATCAGCTTTGCAGTTAAGAAAGATCACCCTGGAGACTTGATTGGAGAATCATTGGGAAGCCAGGAGACCCATAAGTTAGCTGCTTCATTAGTCTAGAAAAGAGGGGACGGTAGTCCAGACTAGCATCTTTATTGGTAAGAGAGTTGAGGACATTAGCAAGAAAGGGATTAGATGAGGAGTATGGAGCTTAGGCTCTATTGGGAAGACAGTGATGATGGGAGTGAGCTCGCAGAGATCAAGAGGTGCTGAAGTCAGAGGACTGGAAAGTTCTGTGGGGTTGAAGATCAGCTGTGGGGGGTGTGACAGGGATCATGTAAGAGAGTATGGTGCCTGGAAGACAATGTCTAAGTGACTTTTTATTTCAGAGGTAGAGTGGTTATTGGCAATACTAAACTGTCCACGATGTGGAGCTAAGGAAGAGAAATGGAAAAGAAGGTGCCCAGAGGAGGAGGCTTGGACTGGGCAAATGCAGAGTTGGAAGGCCATCTGCTGGGCAGGGGCTCTAGGTAGGGAAGAGAGCTGTGTGCTACCTTAACTGAGACATGACGTGAGAGTGGACAGACGATGATGTCGAGGGGCAGAAAATGGTCCATAAACAGAATGGCACGAGTTTTGAAGAATCAGAGGGCTTTTTACAGGAGAACAGTGGTGAAATAGTCCAGAAATAACATTGAGCAGCTGTTCAGGTGTGCAAGCACAATCTGTTTCAGGATGAGAGGGAGCCAGAAGGGATTCCTCAGAAGAAAGCCACATTTTAGAGAAGGCAGGAAGGTGAAAGGAGGTGTCCTTGAAAAGACCTAGACCATGTGGGACCTGGAATGGGGTTCTGGAGGACACAGATTTAGGAAGGAAAGGGAGAAATGCAGGCTGGATAACTAAAAATAACCTAAATGTGAGGCATGTGGGCTTTGATGGCTGTAGAAGTTTTCCAGAACCGCTGGAGGGAGAGGGTTGCTCAAGTTTTTAGAGAGGATTAGCTGTGCATACATTTATCAAATGTGAAAATAACAAGCTACCAGTTCCCCTAAGTGGACTTTGCATATTTAGAACTGGAACCATAGCTTTGTGGTGCTGCCAGTTGGCCTTGTTTCTGACCACAGCTGAAGGATGCAAACCCATAGGGTATCTCTGGAGATCTGTGTCCTGGCACAAGCCATTGGCTGTTTTACTGACCCCTCAAATAGGTAATGATGAGATATCTAGATATAACATTGCAGTAGCCAGAAAAAAATCACCAAAAAAAATTTTTTATCTTCATATCTTTTTCAGAGACTTCCCCAGGAAAGACATATTTTTTCTTTTTGTGTATTTAAAGAAATAAGCTCTAACCTTGAGGGAAGACAGAATCAAAGATCTGGCAACAACATTTGTCATAAATAATGAATGAGAAAACATTAAAAAATTAATTGGGATAAATTAAGTATCAGTGTAGTCACACTGATACTTAATTTGCACAAATTGGCTCATGGGAGTTGTGGTAGGTTTGCCTCACTGATGAGCTGCCTGTATGGAATTCTTCTCCCGTGCCATCCTCAAGGCATTGCTTAGGTTCTTCTCCTCTTCCCCAGCTGAAAGCTCTTCTGTTTTCCTCCTCTGGTCCCTAAGTGGGTATTCCTCAAACTTCAGCTCTCAAGCTTTTGTTCTCCAATGTATATTCTTTAGATTCCACTGACACGTGACTAGCCCATAATTCCTTTTCTTCCCCTCAAATCTATCCTGCTCATAAATCCAATCTTTTCAACATACTGATTTTTCTCTATTTTAAAAAATCCATGGAACATTCTCCCTATGCTTCTCTGTTATTTCAATCCTACATTCCATGGTCTAACTACAATTCACCTCCTCCCAGGAGCAATAATCTTCCTCCAAAACTCCATCTCTCCATTTGGGCATTTGTTTCCAAAGAACCCAGCCTGTGACAGTTGGTATGAGGAATGTTCCAGAAAAGCCAGTGATAAAATGGAGTTTTGGATCACCAGCCACCAAAGTGGCAATAAGGACTCAATCACTGGTGCACAGACAGCTCTTGACTAGAGGTCGCATTCCACTTGTTAAAACTAGTGGTGAAATAAGATGGTGAACTGCTGGAAGGAAATGTACTGGCATGCAGAATGTATCAGGTTTTTGAGACGAATGTATGAGATAAGGAAATAATATCTGTAAAAGTGATAAGGATTGGACGGCCATTGCTAAATACTGCTGCTGATACTTTACAGAGAGATAATGAACAGTTGAAGGTGAGTAAATGTAATAGAAAGCCAGGTATGAAAGTCATACAGCATCTTTGGTTGCATACAAAGAAATTCTCATCTCAAAATCAAGAACCAAGCTAGGACTCAATAGTGATAGTAACTGACCTTTAAAGACTGTTGAATACCCAACCATGGCAGGTCTGTTTTGTTAAAGTCCACCCCAAACTAAAGCTATTGCCCAGAGAGGTGATTAAGTCACTAGGAAGGATTATGCAACACCATGGCATGCATGTACAGTAATGGTCTCCCAAGTTCTTCCCCAAAGGAACCTAAGGTCGTCATTTACATGGGTAATTGCACTGGGGAAAAAGGAATACCAAGACATTCCAAGGACTGTTGGGCACAGGATTTGAGTTGATATTGATACCCAAAGACCTAAATCATATGTTCCCTCTGTTAGAGTGCAGGCATATGGGGTCCTCTACAGGACAAGGTCTGGTGATCATTTCCCCCTTCTTTACTATAAGGTTGGGCTTGACATACTCGGCAGATGGTGCAAGCATCATATTGGGGCAGTAGTCTGTGGGATTGAAGCTACCAAAGAGAGAGACTAGGACCTGCTCCCACCCCTTCATTCCCCTGCAGCCAAGATGGTGAATCAAAACCAGTATTGTATCCTAGAGGGGATGGTTGAGATTAGTGTCATACTTAAAGGATTTAAAGGATGCAAAGGTAGTGGTCCCCATCATATTTCCATTTAATTCACTAGTCTGGTCCTTGCAAAAGCTGAATAGAACTTAGAGGATGATGGTAGATTACTGTCAACTCAGTGAAGTAGTAGTCCCAATCATGACTGCCTTGCCAGATGTGTTATCTTTTCTAGAGCAGATTAATACAGCCTCAGGTGTGTGGTATGCAGCCGTTGATTTGGTAACTGGTTCTTTTCTATTGCTATCACAAAGAAGGTTGAGAAACAGTTCACATTCGCGTCACATGGAACAGATAAGCTCATGCATTTATATTTTTGCTCCAGGGCTGTGCGAACTCTCTTGCCTTTTTTATCACAATACAGTCTGAGGAGCTCTAGACCAGTGCTGTCCAATAGAAATAAAATGTGAGCCACATATATAATTTAAACTTTCTAGCAATAACATTAAAAAATAAAAGGAAACAGGTAAAATTAATTTTAATACTATGCTTTATTTAACCCAGCATTTCCAAACTAGTATCACTTCAACATGAAACAAGCATAAACAATTATTAGTGAGTTTTTTTGTATAATGCCTTCCATACTCCTGATGTGTTTTACACTTACAACATAACTCAGATACTAAATTTTCATGGGATATACTTAATCTCATAAAATTTACCCTTGAAAAAGTAGATTCATATGCTGAAGTTCTTTCAAACACATTTAAAAGATGTGTGATAACCAAATCGATTACCAAAAAGAATAATTTTCCTTTAATAATTATATCCACACTGATGAAACTGGTGTATCTTTTTGTAAAGCATTGATTTGACTTTGAAGCACATGTTTATCAGTTTCAAAATTATGACTGTTAAAATTAGGTTAATTAACTCTTTTGTCACTCAGTATTATTAAAATTGAATTCAAAGGGATAGTGCATCAATTGAAAAACAACCCTAAATTTATCAATATCAAAAAGCATTCTTCAAATTTTTCTCATACTTTTTGTAGTCAATTTACATAACACTCTTGATTACAATTAAAATTTTCTCCATATTGATTCATGGTGGAAAATTACATAAAATCATTGTTATTGATTTGTATTATGAAAAGTTTCAATTTCAACATAAATTTGCATACATATGTACCAAGGTCACAAATAAGCTTTCACTTTCTGCTGAGCTTCGAAGTTAGTTTATTCATATACAGTGAGAAAATGTAAATTGCATTGCCATTTTTTTGCCCTTATTGAATATTTGGCAAGCATTCTTTAAAAGAAGTTTATGGTTTATTGGAATTGGAGTTTATAGTTCAGAAAATCTTTGTACAACTTTTCCATGACTCAACCAATAAGTATAAGATTAGTAAATTCATTGTCTTCTATTTCTTTCAAAATTCTATAACCTGGTGGCAATTCATAGCTTTTGTACCTATATACCGCAAAGTTTTAACAACTGTATCAGTTATGATTTTCTTAGAGTTTGCTTCAGAAAACTGAACACAAATATTGCAATATGTATCATATAGTGGAGCAAATCAATAAAAGGAACATCAGTATCTAGTTTTATCATTCCAATAAATCCAATTTTGACCTAACTGTATGGCTGGAGCACCATACATAGTGATGGAAACTATTTTTCACATCTAAGTGAAAATTTTCTTCGAGAGATGTAAAACATTTGAAAAATCTGTACCATGAGTCTGATTTTTTGGGTTGCAAATTGACATTTGTTTATAAATTCAGAAGTAAAAAATGAGACAAAATAAACCAAAGTATTAACTGGGCTGTGTCTATTAATATTGTACTATTCATCTAAAGCTAAAGAAAAGTACTTGAAATTTTAAAAATTTTGAATCAATTTATTTATGATACTGTTGGAAAGGTTTAATATTCTAATAACTGTGAAATATCTTTTCATACTTTTCCCATAGTTTTATGATAAACTTTCCATAACTAAAATAGTAATTTCTTGTACCATTTCAGCATCTAAAAATAATTTTCTATTTTGTGTAAGAATCTAAGACATTTTCTAGCTGGCTAAAGTTACAAGCTCAGATTCTGTTAAAACTTACAAAATTATTGTTGGATATTTAATTCTAATTTCAGGTAACTAACATTTATCGATTCCTTTTTCACTGTTGAGAGAAACTTTCTTATCAAATTCACTGTACTTTGGCCCAAAATTCTCAATATTTCTCACTTTATTATTTTGAAAAATTCATTATACAACACATAACTCTTTCTGTTTTGCTTTGCTATGGCAAATTGCAATTGCCATTCATCATAAATTTTGTGACATATTTTCTTCCAGTCTATTTTTTTCTTTACCTTTCCAATTGCACTAACTTTTGCATTTTCACTCAATTCTACATTAACAGTATGCCTTCACTTTGATTTTTTGAAATTATCCATATTTATTTCTTTAGAAAAATGGTTTAATTATATTATAATTAAAATAATAATAAACATTTTAGTTTAATTAGCAATTACATGTTATATAGGTATCATTGCAATGTGTACTGAATACAAAAAATATTTAAATAAATGCAATATTACACTGAGTCCTAGAAAAAAATTATACTTAATTTGTTGACATGTACTCAATCAGCGATGTGTTTATGTATAATACTGGAAATTATGCATGTTCCTGATGCATGCTCTACAATATAGTAATATTATACTACTTTATGAGATGGTTAATATGCCACGTAATCCTGCCAAAACAGTGAAGTTATATTTTAACAAAAAATCATTTTATACTATTTCAGTCTTTAAATTAAAATTTGTTAAAATTAATTCAGATTAAAAATTCAGTTTCTCAGTTATACCAGTTGTAGTTCACATCTTCAGTCACCACCTGTGGCTAGTGGCTACTATAATAGATGACACAGATCTAGAACTTCCGTACCTCTTGCAGAACATCACATTTGTGCATTACATCAATGACATCATGTTAACTGAGCTGGATGAGAGAGGCAGCTGGCATACTGGAAGCCTTGGTAAGACACATGAATTCCAGGGAGTGGAAGAGAAAGCCTACAAGTATTTAGGGACCTGTCATATTCATAAAATCTTTAGAAACCCAGTGGTTGATGGCATGGCACAACATCTCTTTGAAAGGAAAGAAGAAATTGTTTCATCTTGTACTTTCTGTCTTGAAGGCAGGAACACAACAATGCTGGTGGGACTTTTCAGTTCAGTTGGAGGAGTCTAAACCCCTTTCAGTTCTGGAAATGTAGCGTTCTCTCTCTTTCTCCCTCTCCTCTCTCTTGTTCTCTCTTTTTCTCTCTCTCTCCCTCTTTTTTAGTTTGATCCAATTTGTTGGATCTGATACTACCTAAACCCTTGAATGGTGGTGTTGGCTGAGGCCCCGTAAGCAGGAAAAACATACCCGCACAAGTCACACATTTCTACTCCTGTGAAAGCGAACTGCTGGCCCCCCAGGATGAAAGGTGTTAAGAAAGGAGAGTGGGAGAGAGAAAAATCCGAGAGCTCTTTTAGGGGTAGATCACAGAAAGCCTTTGTAAGCCTGCTAAGAAATTTGGGCCACGTGGACATGGGTAACCACTGAAGGATTTTAAAAAGGCGAGTGACTCCATCAGATTTGCCATGAACTCCTTATTATCTTTGACTTTACTTCTTACCTTATTTGTTGAGAAGTGGAGGGATGTGAAGTTTGGAACTAAATTACAATCTCATGTGAGCCAGGCCTCTGTCCTATTTTTCATGGAAGAAAGCTTTCTCATTCTTATAATGAGACAATTGCCAAGATTATATTTTTTCAAGTAACAAAAACATACAAAAGGGGTAAAGGGAATCTTTGCCTGCTCATATTTGTGAAAACTAAGAACGGAATATAGAAATGCCCAAAGAGCATGTTTGAATACATCTCTTTGTAAAACATGACAGAAAGGAGTGATTATTTAAATTGGACAGGACTTTGCATTCCTGGCTCCTTGGTGGCAATGCCTTTTGTCTGAACTCTCTTACTAGAGAAATGTCACAAAGGATAAAAAATGAGTCCAATAAGTTTTATTCAATTTCAGAGTCTATTATATATTCTGTTTTACACAAAGCATATAATTTTAAATTTCATAGATAGGCACATTGAACATACACTTGGTAGATATACAGCTATTTGTACGAGTGAAATTGAAACCCTCCAGGGAGGGTACATTAATAATTCCTTACTTGTAACACAGAACAGCCATCTCATATTCCAAACAAAGCCCGGCCGGCACAAAAGTGATTCATGATCATTTATGAAAACTGATTACCAATCACCAGATCTTAAAGCCATGGCAACCTTTATTTTTCAATCTCATAAACAATAAAGCTCCCTTTTGTTAAACACATGAGGGACCTCTTTCCCACGGAGGAGTTAGTAAATGCAAAAGCTAATTTTCTGCATCTGACAGCATGCATGAAAGCTGATGAATACATATATGATAAATATATATTTCAGTAGAAAGTATTACTGTGTATATATTTATATAGCGTTTTCTTTCACTAGGCTGTTGATCCAAGGGTGGTGGTGGGGGGACCTGAATGCTTTTTTTAATACCCCAAAGGCAAACATTTTCCTAATTGGATAGTTAAAAATATGCAATTCATTAATCCTAGATAAAAGCCATATTCATATTTAGCTTAAATGGTTCTCAACAAGAGATTAAAATCGTAGTTTCTGTATTTAATAATAAGAAACAACAGATTACAGTAATTCCTGATTTGAATTAAAATAGCTTAATCTCAATACTTGGTAAACACATTAGACCAATCATTCATCAATTTTTTATCACCTAGATTTCCCAAGGTACCAGGAAGACCCAGCATGACTCTGGGACTAATGGGTCCTGCTGGGGCTCCTTTTCCCTATTTCAATGGTTGAATAACAGGTCAAGTGGATAAGACAAGGTAACAAGGTTATTTCTCTGCTTAGTGTTCACTTCCTCTGTCAGTATCTGAATGTGTCCCCAGGAGACAGTAACCTCTCCAAGGTCAGCTTGAAAGCTGGCAGTCTTTTCTCCCATCATGTAGCCAAAAGTGCTGGTGAAGGGATGTGAACTCAGTAACGGGGTAGGCAGAGGGTGGGGAGATGGAGGAACATAGCCAAATCTCTATTAATTTCCCATGATATGTACAATTGATCTTGCATTTAGAATGCTCCTTGAAACTTTTTTTTTTTAAAGATTATTATGGGGTACAAACATTTTGGTTACATATAATGCCTTAGCTTCACCCAAGCCAGGGCTACAAGTGTGCCCTTCCCCCATACAGTGCACTCCACATTTCTTTGTTACGAGTTTACCCACCCCCACCACCCCCCCTCCCACCTGACAGGCACCTAATGAATAATACTACCATGTGAGCACCTTAGTGTTGATCAGTTAGTACCAATTTTATGGCAAGTACATGTGGTGCTTGTTTTTCCATTCTTGTGATACCTCATTTTGAAGAATGGGCTCAAGCTCTATCCGGGATAATATAAGAGGTGCTGGTTCACCATTGTTTTTTGTAGTTGAGTAGTATTCCATGATATACAGATACCACATTTTATTAATCTACTCATCATATTGATAGGCACTTGAGTTGTTTCCACATCTTTGCAATTGTGAATAGTGCTGCCATAAACATTCCAGTGCAGATGTCTTTATTATAGAATGTCTTTTTTCCCTTTGGGTAGATGCCTAGGAGTGGGATTGCTGGATCAAGTGGTATTTCTGTTTTTAGCTCTTTGAGATATCTCCAAATTACTTTCCACAGGGATTGTACTAATTTGCAGTCCCACCAGCAGTGTAAGAGTGCTCTAATCTCTCCACATCCATGCCAGCATTTGTTGTTTTGGGACTTTTTGATAAAGGCCATTCCTACTGGAGTTAGGTGATATCTAATTGTGGTTTTGATGTGCATTGCCCTAATGATTAGGGATGTCGAGCACTTTTTTATATGTTTGCTGGCCATTATTCTGTCTTTTTTTGAAAAGTTTTGGTTTATGTCCTTTGCCCATTTTTTTGATGGGGTTGTTTGATTTTTTCTTGTTAATTTTCTTAAGTTCTGTATAGATTCTTGTTATTAGCCCTTTATTGGATGTGTAGCATGCAAATATTTTCTCCCATTCTGTAAGTTGTCTATTCGCTCTAATGATGGTTTCCATGGCTGTGCAGAAGCTTTTTTAATTAGATCAGGTCCCATTTATTTATTTTTGTTGCTGCTGTGATTGCTTTGGGGGTCTTCTTAATAAATTCTTTGCCTAGGCCAATGTCTATATGAGTTTTCCAAACATTTTCTTCTAGAATTCTTAAGGTTTCATGCCATAGGTTTAAGTCTGTTATCCATCATGAGTTGATTTTTGTGAGAGGTGAGAGGTGTGGATCCAGTTTCAATCTTCTGCATATGGTTATCCAGCTTTGTCAGCACCATTTGTTGAATAGAGATTCTTTTCCTCAGTGTATGTTTTTGTCAGCTTTGTCAAAGATTAGATTACCATATGAGGATGGTTTTGTATCTGGGTTCTCAGTCCTGCTCCAAAGGTCTATAGCTCTGTTCCTGTGCCAGTACCATGCTGTTTTGGCTACTATAGCCTTGTAGTAAAGCTTGAAGTCTGGTAGACTGATGCCTCCCAATTCGTTCTTTTTGCTTAAGATCGCTTTGGCTATATGAGGTTTTCTCTGGTTCCATACGAAGTGTAGAATTATTTTTCCTAGATCTGTAAAGAATTCAGAGTGAGCTGAAGAATTTAAGAAATAAGAAGTTCTATAACAGATGATAGTTTGGGCCACATTCAAGGGTAATGCAGCCAGAGCTGATCAACAATTGGAATCTTGTTGGCAGAAGCCCACTGGTGTCTTTGGGCCCCCCTATTGTGAATAATTAATCATGGCTATTGGGCCTCCTGGTTTCTCCTGCTCTAACTCTTGAGTCCTATTTGAATTACTGCCCCTGGACTTAGTCTTTCCAGAGCCTTAGGACTTCCATGCCTAGGTATTCATTGAAAGAGGTTAACTCCACGTCCAGTCTGTGGGCTCCTGCTTTGTACCATCTCTTCCTTGTCCTTTGACCAAGCTCTGATGTCTATTAGGAAGCTCCTAGGCCTGAGCCACCTCTGCATCTGTAATGCAGTTTAATCTGCTCTTGCTGCACATCTGGACTGGTGGCATCATTAATGGTAAATTCACTACCTCAGTCAAAAATAGCCAGGCTCTGCCTTCTTGTCTGCTCCCTTGAGCATTTTATAGAGGCACAGGTAGTTCAAAAATTCCAGTCCAGTTCTGGCCACAACAATTTTTAATTCTTGTTTTGCACCAAATATACAATCCCTCCTGGGTCTGTTCTAAGCTGTGTAAGCAGATAATTTCATTTTTCAATGACATTTTTAATAGTTGCCTTCTGGAATTCAGCTTTCAAGGGATTTCCTGATAAGAGCTATGTAATCAGGATGGAATCTCTTATTAAAAGGATTTTCCCTTTCCAAATCTTGAAAAAAGTCTGTTTCTTTCTTCTCAAATTATCAGGCTATCTATCAATAATTGAAGGTGAGATTGAAACTATGACCTTGGCAGGTAGTGCAGAAGATTTGCAGCAGTTGTTCAATAGTGTGAGCTATTTTTTTAGATTATGGAGTGTTTTTAAACTATATTAAACTCTTTATACTATATATAAACTATATATAAAGTCTACTGGGTCCTGGAACAGGTTCATTTATTCAACAAACAATTCACTTATTCAATAATCAGTACTATGGAAGTAGAGGAAAAAAGCAAATTGAGGAAGTTTCTAGTTGCCCTTCATGCTGACTTTCCTTGGAACATTGCTGTGGAGGGGTTCATCCTTGACCTAGTTATTATAGCGTCTCTCTCACAGTTCTGAGTACAGTTCCAAGTCTGTCCCTTGATAAATGATGCTCCAGGCCCAGTGCATACAGACCTTTGCCCAAATCAACTGGGGACGGTATTAAAATGGCTATAAGCTGTGTATACAGTCAGCATCTAAATGGGAGGACTGGAAAGCTGTGCTTCAACAAGTTCCCCAGATGATTCTTATGCAAATCAAAGTCTGAGAATTACAGCATCAGAAATTGTGGCTAGAATCCAGCCTCCATGACATAACAGAATGATCTTGGATGATATTTTTAACCACTCAGTGCCCCAATTTCCTCATCTGTAAAAAGGCAAATAAAAACAATGTCTACCTCATGTGCGTAGTTTTAGGATTACATAATTAATGTACACAATCAATAGATGTTAAATGCTTAGAACAGTGCCTAGAAGTGCTATGTTACTGTGTTCAATTATTAGCACTATTAATATGAGTGTAACTAATATCAGGAGACCCAGCCTGTGAGGCTTTCCCTATGGACTGTCAGCTGTTCCCAGTGTCAGGGCTAAGGCGGGGTGTCAGCAGGCAGGGTCTTCTTTCTAGGCTTGCCTGGGAGAGGATGGGCAGGGGCCACATGGTGAGGCTGGGGGCTGAGAGTGCCCTAGGCAGCAGAGTGTGGTGGTTGAGGCCAGTTTCAGTGTAATGCCCAATACTGCTTCCTATGACTGTGTAAACTAAGGCTGGAGCCTAGTTCCCTCTCCTCTTAGAGGAAAGTGAGAAAACTGTCTACTTTCTTTCATCTCTTAAGTCTTGCCTTTCGAAACATGTTGTTAAAATGGGATATTTATTGCTGACCTAATTTTGGTATTGTGTCCTCTGACTCTGAATTGAGGAGGGAGACCATGTTAAAGAGTGATTCCATAATGGGTTGGTCACTTTGGCCATCACCTTCCTCCAAGCTGTATAATGGGAGGCTAAGGAAAGAACTAGGAGAGAATGGGGGGTGAGGAGGTCTGTGGAGATGGAGTGCTAGTGTGCTGCCTACTTCCTCCACTCTTGTCTTCTGCACCCTCCCCCCCTCAAAGCCAACTGGGAAGGGTGCTCAGAGAAATATCCAGAGAGCTTGACGTGTGTTTATTGAACTCGGGGAGGGACAAGTACTGGGATGTTGATCAACCTGAGAAAGCCCTAGGTGAGAGGCGGCTGAAGTCCCTTGTAGCAGAGCAGAGACAGGGCCACTGTTGAGCTAGCTGCCCTTCCACCACACTGGGGCAATGGGGCTTGTTCCCTGTGGGCCAGATGTGGACCCTGTGGGACAGAGGAGGCCGTGTGCCATCTCGCAGAAGAACCCTGGCCATGAGGGCATCCTGGTGTGGGGTGATGTGGGCTTTGCAGAAAGAGGTTAAGTGCACCATTAGCTGTAGAGGCTAGGGAGGGTTCTGGTGCAATTAGCTGGAGAACGTACTAGGGAACTGCAATCAGAACATCGGGGCCGGGAGGGGAATCTCTAAACACCCACAAAAGCAACACAGGAGAGAAAGAATCAAATCACCAAATGGACAATTACCACACCCAAGGCACCAACACCTGATTACAACTGTGCTGATGAGAGACACCTTTTCTTGCCTTTTTTATCCCTTCACTTGAACATGGGGAAGCCAGAAATGGCCAGCAAGGAAGAGGTGAAATAAGCCAAATGCCTATGCCCCTCCAACTCTGCCAATGCACGTTTCCAATCCTGGAACAAACCAAGGCTTGGGGAGGAGAGAGGTTTTGCATTGAAAGAGGGTCTTAAAGTTTAATATTAGACTGGACTGGGACCTTTGAAATTTTGAAGTGATGGGAAAAGCTATAGGGACTGTCTGGGATTTTATCTAACAGAGAAGACTGATTCTACAGAATAGGTTCAAAGGGACAGCAGTGAGACACAATGAAGGTGCTTCTGGCTTGCATGCACTGCCATGTCCAGCTGGTTCAAAAAACCACTTATGCTTATAATGTGGTAAGAATCAGATAAGCTAATGGGTGAGAAAGTACTTTGAATATTATAAAGTGTTGTACATATTTTGAAATATTGTTTTATAATTGTATACACATAGATGCAACTGGAAAAAATAAAACAGAAAACACCTAGTAAGCACTTAATGCAAAGAAGGCCTTGCACTAGGTGTTTAGAGGCTATTGGAAGAAATTTGACATTGTTTTTCCCTGCAGGGAGGTTATTGTCTCTAAAAAGGGGTGGTTGCAAACCTCACAGTTTCTGCCGTGCCATATGAAGCCAGACAGCAAAGATCAATGTGACCCATTTTGAAAATAAGTCACGGAAGCTGATTCTCTATAGGTCCCCCACCTGGGCCGCAAACCAACAGCTCTGTGGCCTGTTAGGAATGGGGCCGCACAGCAGGAGGTGAGCGGCGGGTGAGCAAGAGAAGCTTCATCTGTATTTACAGCCGCTCCCCATTGTTCGCCATCCCTCCCCAACCTGTCTGTGGAAAGTTGTCTTCCATGAAACTGGACCCTGGTGCCAGAAGGGTTGGGGACCGTTGCATGAGTCGTTCTCACTGAATAATGGGAAGCTTACCTCCCTGCTGCCTGCCTCTGAGCTCCTCAGGCCCACATTTCGCTTCCAATACCTGCCTCTTTCTGAGCATCTGCTCGTTGCCCTGGGTCCCCATAGCTGCTTGACATTCGCTCCCTCGTCTCTTCCTTCTGCATTTCCCATGGTGTTCTCCCCACGGCCTGCTGCTCAGCTACTCTCTTTAACCTTGGGAACAAGAATCTCCTTCTTTGTGCCACTGGAATGTGGAATAGGGAAGAAGGAAAAGCTGCAATAATTCAGACCAAATGGACTTTTTAAAAATTACATCCGGTTCCCTCAGCCACACCTGGAAGCACAGCACTGGGTGGCCAATTCTATACCATTTTGGTCCATCTTAGATGGAAGCATCTTCTCAGATAATGCTGCACCTGGTACATAGTAGGAGCTTCATAGTGATTATGGTAAATTAATATCTTTGCTTACTATATATAGTTTTCTGGGTGGAGCAATGAAGCTAATCCTAGGTCTTTCCTAATCCAGGCTACAGATAGCTTTGTGCTTACTTTGGTTTAAAATTTGTGTTCTGGACAATCAGGGTATCCAGAGTGCTGACGTACTGCCATAGTATCAGACCATGGTATGGCAATGTTAATCTAGCAGTATATAAAATGAGAATACTGGCTATACCAGGAAAAAAAAGGTGCTTGTCTGCTCTGTGTGTCTCAAGTGTGAGGAAACAATTCAGTTTGGTAACTGAAAAAACAAAACAAAACAGAAACAAAAAATAAACCAAAAACCCATGGTTCCGTGTTCTCCAGGGGAGACCATCTCTATGCTAAGCTAAGTCCAACCTCACCACGTGGTCTCCTGCTGCAGTGTGGGGCCTCTCGGGTCCCATCGCGACTCTGTCTGTGATGAGGAGTAACCCTACTCTGACCTCACAAATGGTCTTGGCGATTGTGTCTTTTGGGCAGCTCCACTGCCTCTCGAATCATACAAATAAGATATTTCTTCTGGTTTTTGGAGACCAGGGTGCCTAGGATACCAGAGTGAGGGAAGAAAAGAGCACCAGGAAGTGACAGCTGAAAAGCAGACTGCAAAAGAGAGACAGGATGACCATCAAATGCACACATAAAAACTCAAAGACAGCAGCAGCCTGGGGCTATTTACGGCATATGCAAACAGTCTGAAACCTTTCAGATTTCCTCCTATATTGTATCAGGGCTCATTTAAAAAAATACACAGTTTGGGAAGCATACACCCTTAAGGAAAATTTGGTTTATTTTAGTAGAGATGGAAGTGCCAGGGGTCATGCATTGTGAAAAATTTTCCATTTATAATGGATACAAAACAAAGGTACAATTTTAGTTTATGTTGATAAAACTTATCTGGAATGTTGCATTTTTGGAGCATATCAGTTCAGAATTAGTTAATTAAACACCTTCTGCTTCCCTATTCTTTGGAGGGCCCTCAGAGGCCTTAAGACCTGCTCTCTGCCCTCAAGGCACTTACTGTTTTCAGGGGGTTACTCCAATTAGAATCATTTGCATTCACAGAGGGTGAGTATTGACGGTTGCTCTGCTGTGCCTTCTGGTGACTCTTACCTTGCTCTTCACTCAAAAATTGTATGTCTGTGCCACCGGTGGCCATTCTTCACAAAGTAGAGCTCCATGACCTCGATCCTCAGAGCTGTAGAAATGAAGTCCACCCTGGGATTCAGGAAAGGTGTGAGAATAGCCCCCCAACCTCATACAGAAGGTTGCATCACAGGGCGTGGACCTCCAGGGCCTACAGTAGTTTATGAAGCTCCAAGAGGGCAGAGCTCACACCCTCTGGGGTTCTTCCCGGGTTGACTTTCCGATTAGGCTGTTTCCTCTTCTGTGCTGTTATAGCCCGTGAATGAATCTGCTTCACTGACATTTGGACTAAGCTCGATAAGGCAGTAAACACACAGCAGAAAGTTCTTAATATGGTGATGGGCTGCCCCTCCCTGTGCACCCAGGCACTAATGCAATAGCCCCAGATTCTGCCTCCGACTCTACGGTTCCCACATTGTGTGCAGGGGACTTTGGCGAGGATAAAAGAGAGGCACTGAGGAGCCATATCCACCCTCACACACATCCTTGATCTTGAGTATACCCTTCACACTGCTGGGTTGTGGATTAGCAACAGGATGGAAGATTTCTTAGCCAAGATCTGGTCTTCGCATCTGAACTAGCCTTTGTGTTCTCCCATAGCTCATATGCTCTCTGAAATGAGAAATCAGGACTTATTAAAGATTTTATTAATTTCCATCATTCCTCTAAAACAAAGGAATTACTAAACAAACAGTCATTAGTTTATTTAATTCCTATTTGCTTGGCTGGACATCTTAGGACACCCTTAGGTGTCTGTCCCCTCTACCTTGGGCCTGCTGTCTAATCAGTAACTGAGCCTATTGATGCTTCTCTGTGCTGTTCTTCCTCTCTGTGTCTTTCTCTACCATCCTAATTTAGGTCTGTCTCATGCCTTATCTCGACTACTGTAATATTCTCCAAAATTGGCACCATGCCTCATCTTTAAACATTCCCCAATCCCATTTATCATACGTGCATATCTACATGAGTGTCATAAATCTGAAACTCTGGCCATGGTTTTGTCCTACACAAAAACGCCAGTGTTTTCTGGTCCAGAAGGAAGTCCAAATTCCCCAACTGCATAATCAGGGCCTCCATCTCCCTCTCCAGTTCTTCATGCTCATCTCAACACATCCCAACACAGAACCCAGGCCCCATCGTCCCTAACTCCTCAGTGAACCTCCAGAGAACTTTAATTTCCTTCTGTTACGCATTATGTATTAATACAAGCCTGAAGCCTCCCATTATGCTTTAAGTTTTCTTTAGGGGCAATATTCAGGTCAGCTCCCTCTGTGTCTCACACAGTAGCCAGCCCAGAGTGTGACACAGACTGCATTTTAGTATTCATGTAACCAACCAGTGAGTGTATCTCACAAAACCAATGACATTTCTACCTTCATTTCTTCCTCACCTAATGCTCTCTGCTTGGATGACTCTCTTCTGTTTGCTTCAAAATTTTTGCTTATTTTGGTGAGTTATTTAAAGTTAATTTTCATCTAAGATTTCCCTTTTATTGGCATAAAGCTCTTCATGATCTGTTTTTATCTTATTAATGTTTATGGAATCTGTAATTAAGTCCTCCTTTTTATTCCTAATATCGTCTATTCATGTATTCTCTACCTTTTATCTTGATCAGTCTTGCAAGGGGTTTGTTATTTGTATTGCTTGTCACAAGGAACCAACTTTTGGCTTTTGTCTTCTTTATTGTATATAGTTTTTCTATTTTATTAATTTCTTCTCTTATCTTTATTATTTTTCTCTTCTACTTTCTTTGAGTTTAATTTGCTGTTCTTTTTTTTTTACTTTCTATAATAAGATAGAGGCTAAGTTCAACATTTTCCAGCTTTTTAAATTTTTCTAATAGAAACATTTGAAACTATATGTTTCACTATCAGTACTGTTTTAATTGCATTTCATAATCCAGGGAATTGTTACTTAGTATTATTACTTAGCTGTAGATATTTTTGAATATATAATATGATTTCTTCTTTGATGTGTGAATGATTTAGGAGTATGTTTTTATATTTCCAAATGTGAAGTTTTCTCTAGTTTTATTTTAGCTATTTCTTACTTAATTGCTTTGTGCTCAGCAAATTCAGTGTGATAGTAAATCCTTTGAAATTTGTTGAGACTTTCATTATGGTCTGATATATTGTTGATTTGCATTGAAAAGATTTTGTTGTCTTAATCGTTGGGTGGAATGTTCTATAAATGTCCATTAGGTTGTGCAGTTAATGGTATGATTTCAGGGTCTTGTTTTCCCCAAGATGGCTGCCTAGAGGCATTTCCGACATGCCTCATCCATTTGGAAGAAGCAAAATAGTGTGTGGGCAGTAACACTTTGAATGCATTATTCAAGAAGGAACGTGGAAGTTCAATGAAAAAGTAAGGGGTTGGGCAGCTTGCATGGTTGGAACCAGCTGAGGATCAGTAGTGAATCCCCAATATGAGAGAGGGTGAGTGAGTGTCTTTCTGTGATCCACTTTCCCATTGGAGAATCATACAGTCCAGACTATGGGAGCATACTTAGACCCTCCCAAACCGTGAGTCTGACTTGGGGAGCAGCCAGGAGACTGTGAGAGGAACTGCTCCAGGGAGGTAACATGTCCTGGGTCCCATGCCTTCCCTAAGACCTGAGTGGATATAGGAAAACTCCATTCTTGATCAAAACTCTTAACAAAATGTGCACAGTCCTGGGAAGAGTGGTGCCAGTCCTGGATGTTAGGGAAACTTGGGCTCTAGCAACCAGGGCTGACAAATGAGCTTGGAGTAGGTTCCAGCTGCCAGCACAAGAGCTGGTAAATCCCCCCAGGTCCTCAGCAAGACGAGAGTTGATGTGGAGGCTAGGTTCTGAGCCAGGCAAGATACTCTTATGGCCTGGGTCTGAGCTGTGAGCTAGGCACAAACTGCCTACTTGGACTGAACTGCAGGGTAAGCTATGAGAGCTGAGATAGGGAAAGGAGCCCCACTGAAACTGGGGTATAGGAGGAACAGAGGTCCCCCACTTGCCAGCAAGGCTATGACTTCCGGGACAAGCAGCCCAGCTACCCCATAGCAGAATCTCAGCATAAGGACAGTGGCTCCAGTCCCAAGTATTTTCCCAGGGGCCCAAGAACTACCTTCCCCTCCTTGACATGGCTGGTACATGCACTCACCATTAAGGGGCCTGACAACAGGCTTGCCTGTTCTGGCTCTGGCTAGCCTTGCCCCATTCTCTATGGGATCCGAGCTCTTGGGGGTTCTACAGGTAAGCCTACTGTCTAGGGCACCTGACCACTTCTCCTGGGGCTTAGAGGTTGGTTATTAACATTTGCCACTACAAATTTAGCTGGCTTCTACCTGTAAGTGCCACCTACTGATCTAGAGAATGGTCTTCACAGCCCATTGTAAACACTGCCAACACAAGACCACAGCAGGTGAGAACTGGGAGAGCATTTCACTACAACTGCTACTACTGTTGTCTATGCCACTCTGGCTGCCCAAGAGCTCAAGAGGCTGCTGACTGACTTAGTACAGTGCTACCAAAACTGGCTTCTGAGAAAGCCACTAGGATCCAAAAATCATCCTGCCAGCAACTGCCAAAACAAGTCCCAATATACAGTGTCTCAGGTCACAACAATAGACATGCTTAGCCCACCATGACTACCACTGAGACCTGAAAAAGGACCCAGCTGGCATTCTAATCCCCAGCACAACTTTACCAAAGCCTCCTCCAATAACCACACCATAACACACCAAGAAATCCATAGATACCAATACAACTCTTTATAGCCAAGGAAATCATACAGAGTCCTTGGCACAGCATGCACCCAGAAGCAAAGCCAAATGACCCTATCCAACCAACATCATAGAAAAAAGTCCCCTCCTACAACAAAAGTAAATTCAAAAATAAGAAGTAGCAGCTGTTGCTCCAGATGCATAGAAATCAACATAAAGATGTAACATGAAAAAGCAAGGTATTATGACACTCTTAAAGGAACATAGTAATTCCCCAGCAATAAATCCTGACCAAAAATAAATCCTTGAAATGCTAGGAAAAATTCAAAATATTGATTTTAAAGAATTTTAATGAGATTCAAGAGAAATCTGAAAACCAATACAAATAAATCATAAAATCAATATAGGATATGAATGAGAAATTTACCAAGGAGATAGATATCTTAAACAAAAACCAAACAGAAATTCTGGAACTGAAATATTCATTGAAGAAAATACATTAGAAAATTTTAACAGTAGACTGGACCAAGCATCAGAAAGATAGGTCTTTTGAAACAATCCAGTCAGACAAAAAATAAAGAACAAAAGAACAAAAAAGAATGAACAAAGACTTCAAGACATTTGGGACCACATAAAGTGACCAAACTTACAAATTACTGATATTCCTGAGGGAGAAGAAAGATCAAAAAGTATCTAAAAACTATATACAGAAACAATTGATGAACATTTCCCAACTCTAGCAAGAGATTTAGACATCTAGATACAGGAGACCCAGTGATCTCCAGGAAAATATGTTGCAAAAAGACTTTGCCATGGCATATTATGCTGAGACTGTCTAAAGTCAAAGGGAAAGATAGAATTCTAAAATCAGCAAGAGAAAGGCCTCTAGTCACCTATAAAAGAACCCCCATCAAACAAACAGTGGAATTTTCAGCAGAAATCTTACAGGCCAGAAGAGAATGGGAGGACATGTTCAAATTGCTATAGAAGAAAAAATTTGCCAGACAAGATTCTATATCCAGAAAGATTAAGCTTCGTAAACGAGGGAGAAATGAAGTCTTTCCCAGAGAAGCAGATGCTGAAGGAATTCATTACCACTAGATCAGCCCTACATGATATTCTCAAAGATGTCCTAAACATGGAAGTGAAAGGACAATATTCGACATCATGAAAACACACGAGTATAAAACTTATAGGTAAA
This sequence comes from Indri indri, assembly GCA_004363605.1. Classification (NCBI taxonomy): domain Eukaryota; kingdom Metazoa; phylum Chordata; class Mammalia; order Primates; family Indriidae; genus Indri; species Indri indri. Next base: position 123,953 of record RJWJ010000872.1, read on the forward strand.
GCAATCATGCAAATGAAGAATAGAAAGGAAACAAATGGCAACTTTATAGAATTCCACCAAACCACAAAGAAAAAGAAAAAAAGGGTTTATAAAATAACTAGAAAAGAATTAACATATAATGGAAACAAAATTTCACATACCAATATTAACCTTGAATGTAAATGGATTAAATGCTCCATTGAGAATATATATATTGGCTGAATGGATTTTAAAAATGCCTCAACCATATGCTGCTGATAAGAAACTTTACCTATAAACACACATAGACTGTAAGTAAAGGGCTTGAAAAACATATTCCACACAAACAGAAACCAAAAGCAAGAAGGAATACTTATATCAGATAAAAGAGACTAAATTAAAAAAAAAGTATAAAAAGACAAAGAAGGTCATTAGGACGTAGTTTGTGAGATAATAGACAATGGAGAATTGGATGAGTGAGGGAGGAGGTAGGAGGGAGGTGGATGATGAGAAACTACTTAATGGGTACAATGTACATTATTTGGGTGATGAATACCCTAAAAGCCCTGACTTCATTGCTACACAATCTATACATGTAACAAAATTGCACTTGTACCCCATAAATTTATAAAAATAAAAATACAATAAATAAAAGGCAATGTAAGCATTCTTCCTTAAAAATATATGACTTAAGTTGGTATTCTTAATTGGTTTATCCCTTGCTTGGACTAATTGTTACCAAGATAGATATGTTAAAATAAATCTTCCATTAATATGGAAGTGTGTTTATTTTCCTCTACAGTTACAGAAATTTTTGCTTTAATATTTTCAGGATATATTATTAGATGCTTGCTTATTAATAATGGTTATGACTTTCTGATAAATTGAAACTTTTAACATGATATAGTGACCTTTTTTCTTTCTCAAGTATGTTTTTTCCTAAGAGTCAATTTTTTTTCCTATTCCAAAGTATTTTTTTTTTTAATTTCAGAATATTACAGGGGTACAAATGCTTTGGTTACATAAATTGCCTTCACACTGCCCTAGCCAGAGCTACAAGTGTTCCCATCCCCCGGACAGTGCGCCACACCCCTTAGGTGTGAATTTACCTGTCTCCTCCTCCCCCCCTCCTCAGATTCAATTTTGTCTTATATTGATATAGTTTTCTTTCCTTAATATTTGATTGGTATGTTTACCTTTTCATTATTTTACTTTTGGTCTTTTGTCCTATGTCTTAGATATGTCTCTTATAAATAACATAAAGCTGGATTTATTTTTATTTTTATCACCTTCGATTTTTATCTTTTAACTGAAATATTTATCATTACTGATATATATATAAAATATATTGATTTCTATGTATACATATTCATTTATACATACATGATATATTCATTTTGAGTTTATATTTATAGCATCTTGTTTTTCTAATCATTTTGTTTGCTCTTTCTTCTTTCTTGCCTTACTTTTGATTTTATATTTTATTATTACTGTCTCTCTTATTTTAGAAATTATAGACTCCGTTTTTCTTCATTTAGCAAATGCCCTAGAAATTTCAACAAGAATACCTAACTTGAATTCTAGAGTTAATCGATATTTTGACCTTTAGCCTCAACCATGACGTCATAAGTCACTCCTTTTATCCCTCTCCTGCTTTTTTAAGTTTCGAGATGTAACTTGAATACAATTTTCCCATTTAAAGTGCACAATTCAATGATTTTTTTGTATATTCAGAGTTGTACAGCCATCACCATTATCTAATTTAGAACATTTTTATTACTCCCCAAAGAAACTCATACCCAGTAGCCGTCACTCCCCATTCCCCCAACCCAAAGCTCCCATCAATCTCCAGTTTATATTTGGTCTCTACGGATTTGCCTATGCCGTGCAATTCATATAGATGGATTATGCAACTCGTGGTCTTTTGTGACTGGCGTCTTTCACTTACATAATGTTTTCAAGATTCATCCACACTGTACTATATATCAGTGCTTCATTGTTTACGGCTGAATAATGTTCTATCCTATTGATATACCTATTGGGCATGTTTATCAGGTTTTGTAACTCTTAAAAACTAAAGTTGGCTTCAGTGATCACTTTAAATCTGAAGGCTCCTTATTCACTTATTCTCTGGTTTGAAATTATTTACTTTCTTAATAGTTCTTGCTAAGTCAAGAAGTTAAATTCAGCCTTTTTAGTTGTTTGTAGCGGGCAGTTCAATCTAGGTGCCACATTGGGGGATGAAGTACCTATGCATTCGACTCTCCCACCCGTCATTCTCCGCAGAGCAAACCCTCTTCACTAGGAAGCCAGCAGATGGAGGTCGTCCTCTCCTCAAATTCCTTTGACACCATTTTTGGGCTCTATGCATATGCCTCTTGACACACATGGCCTTGTATTCAGTTGCCAGTCCCTCTAGTGAGAAGCCCGGAGAGGGCATGGGTAGTCCCTGGTGTTTCTGTCTTTAGAAAGGCAGTCAGGCTTGTCATACATTGGGCAGAGGGTAGGTATTCAAGAGGGACCCACTGAATAAATAAATGAACAGAGTCAAAGACGTCTATTTTCTTCTGTGAGGATTGACTTCTCTGAGGTGAATTTCATGTATGTAACAACTGATGCCTGGGTAAAGTGAGCTTAGATCAAGGTGCTAGTACACCACCCTGGGCACGCTCCCTGGGTCTGGCTGCTTGATCTCAGGGATATGGAAGGGAGTCAAAGGGCAAGCTCACATTCTTTACAGCCTGCACAAGGTGTGCAGGAAGATACAGAACATATCATCTTTCCCAGCCTGGCTCCACTGATGCCTCAGACTCCTGAGGACTGGGAGGCATTTGTTGCAATTTTGATTTCCCAAGTTCAGAGGGGGCTTAGATATGTGTCTGTCATAAGCTCCACATTGTCTTTCTGCATATTAGGTGGCAAAATCAAGGTCTCGGTGGAGCATATTCAAAAGGGAGATCAAGAGAGGAATTTGGATTAGATCTGATTAAACCCTAATCTCCTTATTATTACCACATTGGAAGGAAAGCACTGCCCAGCACCAGTGGCAGGGCATTTTTCACAGAGTCACTCATGTGGCAGGACACAGTGACCCAGGAGGCCTTGTCCTGACCTCACAGGTGGGGGAAGCCTTCCTTCTCTGAATTCATAAATCTTTAAGCCACGCCGGGAACGGAGAGCAGTGAGGTTGAACAGATGGGGTTGTGGCGACTCCACTTCAGGCTAACGAGAAATCAACATTCCCAGATAGCAAAGGGCTCAGGAGGGACACGATCCAGGAGCTTAGGAGAGTTTAGAGAAGGATTAGGGAGGCAATGAGAAATCATCACTGTGAGCTTTCAGCTGCTTCGTGAAACCAGCACATTGCACTTATTCTTTCTTTTTGGAATAGCAGTTGGTTCATTGGGATGTCCGGGTCTTAACACAGGTTAGACAATGTATGTCTCTTTTTTAAAAGATCAAAAAACAAAAAAATGGGACAAAAATGAAAATATGGCACTGCAGCCTAGCAATAACGGGAGAAGATTTCACATAAAACCAAATCTAATTTATAGTTGGCACTTGCAAAGGGTTGTGGAGCCTTACACATAATAGAGGCTTAATGGGTATTTGTTGAATTTAATGATTTGAATCATTTGCAGCAAAACAAATTCCACTTTGTCTGAATTGCTCAGATAGGTTTCCTCCTCACTCCATTTAGCGCAGCAGGCAGGTGAGATTTTCCATGTGTAGTTGAACCACAGGATGATGGCACCCTCACCCATCCATACACCATGCCCTAAGCCACAGAGGCATGTGACAGTTGTACTGAAATAGAAAGACCTTGGCCTGAATCCTAGCTTTCTAATTCACCCATTAGTCAAAATACAGAACTTGTTAATAAGAGTAATATTTACAATGAAAGAACACAATGTCTGGCACAGAGTAGCTCTCAATAAATTGTTACAAAAATAAATTGTGATTGCCCCATAAGATAATGTTTGACAGAAGTCAGTGACTCAATCTCATGCCCCCCCCCCACTAAAATATCCATGCATTCTGTGAAAAACACTGAACAGCCTAACAGCTTAAAAGTCTGGATTAATTTATGAAGATATCCAAGACGGATTTACATTAAGTATGACGAGGTGTGTAGTTGATTGGAAATCAAGATCATTGACTGGGGCTGGTGCCTTTCCTATTGGAAGGACAGGCAGCTCATCCACAGCCCTGAAACAAAAAGGTTAGAGGGGCACATGGTGAGGAGGAAGACTGCACCAAATGGAAAACTCAGAGAAAAGCTGCTTTCTAAAGGAACCAAGAATGTTTCATTCCACTCAGTTAGTACCTCTTTTTCACCTGCTCAGAGAATATAAACCTAGATTTTATTATATGGTTTAGGGGCACAAGAAGACCAAGGGAAGGGCTTTGTAACCAGTCAAATTAGAGGAAGGGGTTGTGGCACCAAAAAAAACGGTTCAGCTGTTAGAGTTTTCATCTGCAGTTGAATAAGATTGTCTGGAAGTGGGTGCTCAGGCGTCAGGATTTTTTTTTTCCCCCAAAGCTCTCCAAGTGATTCTAAGATGTAGCTCGAGTTGCAATCCACTGTTGCAGATTATTCAGTAATACATTTTCCTTTAGGTAAAATCAAATCATGTTTCAGTCCAGTATCTACACTAGACAGATGATAATCAAAGCAGTGTTTCTCAAAATACATGTTAAAAATACAGATAAAAGACCTCCATCAAGACATACCAAATCAGAATCTCTAGGAAGGGGAGGCTGGGTCTTGGGAATCTGCCTTTTTAACAAGCTCTCCAGCTGACTTTTATGCTTACTTAAGTCTGAAAACTAATGACAGTGGATTGCAAACTGAGCTACATATTAGAATCATCTGGAGAGCTTTGGAAAAAAAACTGATGCCCGAGCCCCTACTACTAGAGATTTTCATTTAATTAGTCAGGCAGAGGCCCCAGGGATCAACCAGTTTAAAAGCTCCCCAGTGAATTCAATGTACTGCCAGTATTAAGAACCACTGAACTGGAGGCTATGTATGTTAATAAGCCAATAAGCTTAAAATGTGAGAGAAAAATTCCTACAGCAACAACATGGACAGAGAATCCGCCCCTCTTGCTTATTGGTCATGCAGATTTCCAATTCCAAGAGAGTTAAGCTAATGAGACAATTATGGAACAATGGGAAGTGCTGCAAATCTCTGGCAAATCCACCTTTACTAGCATATCCAAGGATTACACACCAGATGCATTCCCTTTAAAACATGAACATGACAAAGATGTTCACTACTATTAAAATTTTTTTTCTGGGTGTTTTCACTAATGAAATAAGGCAAGACAAAAAAAATGGAGGCAGAACCAGTGAAACACGTTAGAAAAATTAAAATTATTTTTGATATCTTTTGTGTAGCAAATCTGATGCATAACTAATGAGAATGCTTAGCAAGTTGGTAAGATATAAAGCAAACATTTAATAAGCACTCCCTTTCCCCTATTTTAACATTATCCAAATAGAAAAATAATGGAACATAATATTCATATTAGCAACTGATAGAAATCTTTATTTTGTTTGTTTTTATAGAATTAGCAGAAGAGAGCATGGCACAATTCAGTTAGTATAACTTTTTTTTCCTTTTTATTTGTGCACATTCATGGGTACATGTACAGTTTTATTACATGCATAGATTGTGTAGTGGTCAAGTTGGAGCTTTAAGGGTATCTATTGCCTGAATAATGTACTTTGTATACATTAACCAATTTCTTATCATCCTCCCCCTCCCACCCTGTCGCCCTTCCTTCTCGAGTCTCCATTATCTATCATTCCACTCTCTATGCCCATGTGAACCATTTTCTTAGCAACCACTTATGAGTGAGAACATGTAATATCTTTCCACGCCTGGCTTGTTTCACTTAAGGTAATGACCTCTAGTTCCATCAGTGTTGCTGCAAAATACATGATTCTATTCCTTTTTGTGGCTGAATAGTATTCCATTATACATCTGTACCACATTTTCTTTATTCATTCATCCTTTGATGAATAATGGACATTTTTCAAAAGAAGACATACAAGTGGCCAATAGGTATATGAAAAAATTCTCACCATTAATCATCAGAGAAGCACAAACCAAAATGGTGATTATTAAAAAGACAAAAACAGGTGTTGGCAAGGATGTGGAGAAAAGGGAACTGTTACGTTGTTGGTGGGAATGTAAGTTTGTGTAGCCTCTATGGAAAACTAAAACATATCTTAATAAGAAATGATAAGATCTGTAAGAAAACCACTTAACATTAATGAGCAACATAAAAGATATCTTGTACAAACGGAGAGATTCACCTTACTCATAGATCGGAAAGACTGATCTGTAATCATGCCAACTTTCTGCAAATTAATTTATAGTTTTAATAAAATTCCTAATAAAGTCATAGTGTTTGTTTATTTAAAAACAAGATTACTCTAAAGTTTACCTAGTTGAACAAGTGAAGAAAATTATTTAAGAAAATTGTGAAATATACATACACATGTGACTTGCTCTACTATTTATGAAAATGTACAAAACCAAAAAATCCAGAGTGGTGCCTTTTAAAAAGAAAGAGATGTCAATGACAGAATAGAAAAACCAGTTAATAAACAAAAAATTTAAGACATCCCTAGGATACAAATAAATTCATCATATGATTTGATGGTATTTTAGATCTTTGGGAAAATTATTCAACAATTAGAATCAGAACATTTTTTTTTACCTTTGGGGAAAAAAGCTAGATTTCTAACTTGTGTAACAAAATTAATGTCAGTTCAATTAAATGCCTTCTCATAAATCAACATAAAAAGATGAGTACCTTAGTAGAAAATACGTAGTTTACAAACCCTTATTAAAAGAAAAAATATAAATGGCCAATAAGAACACGAATCAAAAATAATATATTTTTCAATTATTTATTTTGTGAAGAGAAAAACTGTGAAGAGGTTGTGGTAAATTGGCATCACTTCTATTCTACTGCTGAGGATATAAGTTGGTATAATTATTTTTTCAGGGCAATTTGGAAGCATGTATTAAGAGTCTTAAGACTATGCATTCGTAAGATGTCCAGAATGTTCAATAAGTAATTTCACTTCTAGGAATTTTCTTTAGAATATAATCGGAGATTCGAGCAATAATTACTGCATAAGGATGCTCAGCACAGCATTTTTACAGTGAAAAAGAAACAATGTAAATGTCCATAACAGGGGATTGCTTAAATGAATTTTGGGTTAGCCCTGTAAGGTACTATAAAACCTTAACAAACTGTCTTTTTAGAGAAAAATGACAAGGCGGAAGTGCGTGCTGTTAAAACCACTAAAGTAATTTCTGTATTGGCCTCTGGGGAGAGGGAATTTAAAACACCCCTCACCCTCTGGCAGAGCCAAATCTGGGCATATGTTACTGCTAACAAATACATATTTGTTAGCAAATACAACAACTTTGTATAATTATAAACTTTGTACAATTATTGTTCAGATGGGGATGACTCTTCTCTTGCTTTCGTCTTTATTTATTTATTTCAGCATATTATGGGGGTACAGATGTTTAGGTTACATATGTTGCCCTTACCCCCCCTCCCCCCTGAGTCCGAGTTTCAGGCATGTCCATCTCTCGGATGGTGCACATTGCACTCTTTGTGTATGCCTATACCCGTCCCCTCCTCCCCTCCCCCTCCCCCTCCCCCGCCCAACGTCTTTTTTTGCCGGCATCATTAGGGCACTTTGAGTCCTTGACTTTCTTTTTCTCCTCTTAGAGGTGGGGGTGGAGGAGAGGGCAGAAGCTATTGTCATTGGGCAAATATTCTCTCCTACTATCTTTTTCTCTTAGTCCTTTTCTCTGGTGCCAGGAGCCTGCCTTGGACCCTCCCTCTTTATAGTACAGTGGTAAGAGGCAAGATTCCAACGTGGGTTTAGGGGAAGGAGTGAGGGTAGGGCCTTTGGCCTGCAACTCAGGTCTCCCCTGCATAAGAAGCAGCAGTCCTCCCTCTTACTTGTTGGAGTCATATGTTAGGGCTTGGGACCACATGTCATCTAAATACATTATTATCTAGCTATTCCTTGTCCTCTGGGTATGTTTATTTCACTTGGAGACACCTTTCACAGTGTAGTGCTCTAGGACATGATTGGGTGGTTTTAGTTCTTGATGTAGTATTATTTTAATCTCATCAGAATTTCTGTGTCTTTGTCTCTCTTGAGAAACTGATTTTACAAGTGAACAATAGACCATGTGTAAAAATAGAACTCTGACCCATGATCTGTAGCAACCAGTCCAGGAAGACCACAACTTCTGCAGCAATCAGCCCAAATAGCCAGGACTTAATCAGTAACTGCCAACTACACTATTTTTTTGCCCCTGTTTCCAATTTAGAACCAAACAGAGAAAGCTAAATATGCTCTCCTCACCAATCACGCAGGATGCCCTGCTTATAATTAGCCTACCTCCAGCTTCCCTTATGCCAATAATCTCCATTTGAGGCACACCCGAACCTTCCCCTTTTCTTTCACTATAAAAAGATTTTATACTCCCCTGCCTACATTTGAGTGGCTATGAAATGCAAGTAATGGTGGCTGACTTCCTTGCTCTAGCAAGCTCTGAATAGTCTTTGCTCATGTTTATTTGAGTGGTCTTTGTTTCCATACTCTGCATTTTTCTATAGGCATATAACTACATACAGAGAAATATATGCCATAAAGGGAGAAATACTGTGTATCTGTAAAAATATATATAGTAATCACAATAAGTATATATTGCTTTTATCTTATAAAACAAAATGCATAGGGTGGTCACATTGGAAATCAGGGGAGACCTGGCTTTCAGCACAGTTGCAAGAAGTTATAAAACTTTAGGAAAGAGGAAAAACTTTAGATTGGGATCAGGGAAGGCCGTGGAAGTGAGAAAGTGGTTTATCTGCAGGGCAATGGGATCGTGTAAAGGTCTAGTCTGGAAGTATTCTGGGGAGTAGAGAGAGAGAGAGGCTTGAGGTGGGGAGGCTAGCCAAGAGCTCTTACAACAGTGCAGGAAAAATTCTAAGTCACCTAGAAAGAAGCGATAAAAAGATCAATCCTTGGAGATGTTAATTTTACGGGTCAAGTTGACTGGGCCACAGGATTCCCAGATAGCTGATCAAACATTCTGGGTGTTTCTGTGAGGGTGTTTTTGGACAAGATTAACATTTAAATCATTAGACTGAGTAAAGAAGATCAGATCGCTCCCCATAATGTGGTGGACCTCATCCAATCAACCGAAGGCTTGAATTGAACAAATGGCTGACCCTTTCTCAAGTAAGAGAGAACCCTCCTGTTTGATGGCCTTCAAACTGGGACATCAGCCCTTCCTGGTTCTACACCAGCTACTGGCCTTGGGACTCAAACTGGAACATTGACACTGCAGATTTTAGATTTGTCAGCCACCATAGTCATGAGAACCAATTCCTTATAATACGTGTCTTTATATATAGGATATATATATGTATGTATAGAAACATACACACACGCAAGATATATATGTATCATAAATATGTGTATCACATATAGGATATAAGTATATATATATATATATATAAAATATATATAGGTTCTGTTTCTCTGGAGAACCCTATATTACAGCATAGGAAGTATTTCCTGATATAGCAAATAAACGAAATGGAGGCTTTTAAGCTAAAGAAATGAATCATTGAAAGAAACAGGAAAACAAAGAAGGCCAGAAATGATAAGAGGCAGGGGAAGGAGGAGGTTGGCCAATTCTCTTCGGAATATGTTGAGTTTTAAACGATAGCAGGATATGCAAGAGGAGCTGGGGAGCCAGCCTATGAATTGCCTTCAGTAACGTTCTTTGAAAGGCAAAAAAAGGCAGTAAGATATAAAAGTCTAATGAATTATAGAGAGGCTGGTTTTTTGAAACAATTATACCCAGTTCTGACACCACAGGTTATCATCAGTTTTCTTAAGGAATGTCAGCAGATTTTAATCAAAATTAATTTTGGTGTATTTTGCTCAATCATCATGATCTGAAACAGCCACACCAGTGGGAATGGAGAGGAATGAAGTAGTCTCACACACACCACTAATGTTTTGCAACTGAAAGCAAGTTGTAATTGTTATGCGAAGCTATCCAGATTGCCCGTCAACACTGAACTCAGCAGGTGACCCCTTCACTCTCCAATTCTCTTTGCTTGTGCATAACCAGACTCAATGGTGTACAGAGGGATTGCTCAGAAACGTTGACTGTCAAATGTGTAAACATGAACCAGGGTTAGAAAAACAGGATTAATGCAGCCTGCTTAATGAGTGTTCTCTGCAGAATGACTCCTCAGCAAGAAGGGAAATGTCCAATAGATTCAAGAATGTAACTGGAGCAGCAAGAACAGGTCCACTGGTGGCGTCGCTCTCTGAGATGTCTGATGCCCTGCTTTGTGCTTCAGTCCCTGCACACTGAATCGTTAACCTTTGGCACTGCGTAGGGTTCAGCATTTCAGAAGTGTCTTGATTATGAAAAATCTGCCAGCACTAATGGGGAACCTCTGACCCAGGTGCCAGCCCAGCCTTACAGCTCCACAGCTGCTGCAATTTTGATTGAAAAACAGGTCTCTGGTGTCAGGAACAAAGTAACTGGGAATCGGGCTACCTGTAATAGTTACACTTTTATGCAAACCATGAAGATTCTTCTTTTTGGTTGTTGTTGTTTTGTTTCTTTTGCTGTCAAAGGACTGATTTCCTACATTGCCTGAACTCAATACATACAAATCACCATCTTTAACTGCCTTTCACCCGTCCATTTCCCGTTTAGGGCCTACTGTGCCCCAGCTCACTGCTAGTTACTGGGATTTTTTAAACAAGGGAAAATCACAGGCACATGTGCACACGCGTGTGCATACACAGGCGCAATTTGATGCCAGGTGCTATAGCACACTGTGTGCTTTAAGTTATTATGAATAAGGCTTCTAAGAAACTCATGTACAAGTGTTTATATGGCTACATGCTTTCAATTTTCTTGAGCATATACCCAGGGGTGGAATGGCTGAGTTAAATGGTAACCCTGTTTTAACTTTTCTGTGGAACTGTCAAACTATCTTCCAAAGCAACTGCACCATACATTCCCAGCAGCAATGTATGAGGGTTTCAAGTTCTTCATATTCTCATCAATACTTGTTATCGTTCTTATTTTTTATTATAGTCATCCTAATGATGTGGAATAGTACCTCGTTATAGTTGTGATTTGCCTTTCCCTAATGACTAATAATGTTGAACATCTTTTCACGTGCTATTGGAATTTGAATTGTTTTCTTAATTTCATTTTTGGGTCATTCATTGCTAGTATATAGAAATAAAATTAAACATTTTTTAATCTCTGAAAGAGTTTTTGTGGATTACTTAGAATTTTCTGTATACGAAATCATGTCATCTGCAAATAGAAATAATTTTACTTTTTCTTTTCCAATCTGGATGCCTTTTACTTCTTTTTTTTTGTATAAATTTAAGAGGTACAAGTCTAATTTTGTTAAATGGATATATTGCATAGTGGTGAAGTCAGGGCTTTTAGTGTATCTATGACCCAAATAACGTGCATTGTACCCATTAGTAACTTCTCATCCTCCACCCCCTACCCCTCTACCCTTCTGAGTCTCTATTGTCCATCATTCCACACTCTGCATCCATGTGTGCACATTATTTAGTTCCAAGTAATAAGTAAGGACATGTGATATTTGTCTGTTTCTGAGTTGTTTCACTTAAGATAATGGCCTCTAGTTCCATCCATGTTGTTGCGAAAGACATGATTTCATTCTTTTTTATGGCTGAATAATATTCCATTGTTTATATATACCATATTTTCCTTATCCAGTCATCTGCTGATGGACACTTAGGTTGATTCCACATCTTTGCTATTGTGAATAGTGCTGTGATAAACATATGAGTGTGAGTATCTTTTTGATGTAATGATTTCTTTTCCTTTGGGTAGATACCCAGTAGTGGGATTGCTGGATCAAATGGTAGTTGTATTTTTAATTCTTTGAGAAATCCCCGTAGTGTTTTCCACAGAGATTGTTCTAATTTACATTCCCACCAACAGTGTATAAGAGTTCCCTTTTTTCCATATCCTCACCAACATCTGTTATTGTCTTTTTAATAATAGCCATTCTGACTGGTGTAAGATGATATCTCCTCATGCTTTTAAATTGAATTTCTCTGATGATTAGTGGTGTTGAACATTTTTACAAATACCTGTTGGTCATTTCTATGTCTTCTTTTGAAAAATGTCTATTCATGCCCTTTGCCCGTTTTTAAATGGAATTATTTTTGTTGTTGTTGAGTTCCTTTAAAATTTTGAATATTATTCCCCTGTTGGATGCAAAGTTTGCAAATATTATCTCCCACTCTACAGAATATCCATTCACTCTATTGATTATTTCTTTTGCTGTGCTGAAGCTTTTTAGTTTAATTAAGTTCCATTTGTCAATTTTTTGTTTTTGTTACCTATGCTTTTGAGGTCTTAATCATTAATTCTTTGCCTAGACCAATGTCCAGAAGAGTTTTCCTTAGGCTTTCTTCTAGTATTTGTATAGTTTCAGGTCTCACATTTAAGCCTTTAATCCATCTTGAGGTGATTTTTGTATATAGTGACTGATAGGAGTCCAGTTTCATTCTTCCTATAAAAATCCAATTTTCCAGTACGATTTATTGAATAGGGTGTCCTTGCCCTAGTGTATGTTCTTGTCAACTTTGTCAAATATCAGTTGCTTGTATATATGTCGCTTTATTTCTGGATTCTCTACTTTGATTCATTGATGTATGAGTCTATTTTTATACCAGTACCAGGTTGTTTTGGTTACTCTAGCCATGCAGTATAATTTGAAGTCAGGTAATATGATGCCTCCAGTTTTGTTCCTTTTGCTTAGGATTGCTTTGGCTATTCGGGTTCTTTTTTGGTTCCATATGAATTTTAGGATTTTTAAAATAATTCTTTAAAAAATGACATTGGTATTTTGATAATGATTTTATTGAGTCTATAAATTGCTTTGGGCAGTGTGGTCATTTTAATGATATTAATTCTTTTGGTCCATAAACATGGGTGTTTATCCATTTGTTTGTGTCATCTACAATTTCTTTTATTAATGTTTTGTAGTTTTCCTTGTAGAAATCTTTTACCTACTTGTTTAAATATATTGCAAGATTTTTCGATATCTCTTATAAATAAAATTGCCTTCTTGATTTTGTTCTCGGCTTTGAATTTTTGGTGTATAGAACCACTACTTATTTTTATACATTGAATTTGTATCCTGAAGCTTTACTGAATTCATTCATCAAACCTAAGAGGATTTTTTGGTAAATCTTTAGGGTTCTTTAGATATAAGATCATATCATCAGTGAACAGGGATAGTTTGACTTCCTCTTTTCCAACCTGGATGTCTTTTATTCTTTTTCTTGACTGGTTGCTCTGGCTGGGACTTCTAGTACTACATTGAATAGGAGTGGTGTTCTTGTCTTATTTTCCTGGCTGGAACTTCTAGTACAATGTTGAATAGAAATAATGATATTGGACATCCTTGTTTAATTTCTGATCTCTTGGCAACAGCAGGGGAATGCAATTTTAAATGAAGTAGTTCTATAATGAAGTGTCGTTTGAAGACAATTTTGAAAGTAATTGAGGAGCCATAGTCAGCTAGCTACTTGGGGTGTCTGGGGTGGGGTGTTCCAGGAGTAATGTCTAGGCTGAAAATATAGATTTGGAAGTCATTGATACAACGATGCCATTTAAAGCAAGAAGAATAATGAGGTCACCAAGGGAATGAGGGGAGAGAGAGACAGAGAGAGAGAGAGAAAGAGAGAGAGAGAGAGAGAGGGAGACAGAGAGAGAAGGAGAAAACCAAGGAATGCAACCTTAGACACACAGGCAATAAGATGCCAGGGAGAATGAAAGGTACCAGCAAAGGAGACCAACAGGAAAATACCAGTGAAATAAGAGACAAAAGTATGCAGTATGCTGAAAGCTAAGTGGAGAAGGGAGTGTTGACTCCTTTGATACTTTCCATCTTTTGAAGAACTGTGTTAGCTTCTCCAGCTTTTGAGAGATAGATAACATCGTGGTGCCCTTCCCTGTCAGGTGGAATTCTCCTGACCTCAGGTTCTGGGACATGGCTTCCTTCAAATATGTAATGATGAAGGACAGAGCTTGGGGAGGTGATGGTGGGGGCAAGGGGATGGAGAGGAAGAACTGACAGAGTTTTCATACAGCTCCTCTCATTGTGGTTGTATTTGCTTGGAGGTTTGCTCTTGTCTCCACAGTTGTTTTGAGCTGCTAATCAAGTGTGCCAGATTTTCAGCTTCTGGTTTGCAAATTCAAATCCTGTCAGTTTTATCCCATCGGAGCAAGAGTTAATTAAAGCAAGATTAAAATGTTAATAATTTTGGGGGCAATATGGCGAAAGCTTGGAATCTCTAGAGGCTGAGTAAGAAAGTTTTTCATGGAAACTGAAAGTGTAAGGCAATGAAAAAATCCATCTAAATTGTCAAGCAAGTCTAATTTCAGAATTGAATATTTGCTTTTGAGAACAATTATGATCTTTCTCATTTGAAAAGAAGTTTATGATATTCTGTAGCTCAGTGAGTATGCAGGCTATTAAAGTCATGAACATGGGACCAAATATGGTCCAGGGATTTGGGGGATGATGTAAATTGAATCTTTTAGAGTCGTCGTCATAGTTTATACTGTGGCTAGGATTCATTATCCATATCTTTAGACATAACAATAGGTACCATTCCTGGCCCATTGCAGAAGCCCCAAAGCTGTTTATGAAATAAAGGAATAAATAGACCAGCCATCTTGAGTTCAAGTAGCTCTTCTTTGACTTCCTGCTCAACCTCATTTAAATCACTCCAAGATTTTTCTTTTCAGATACGTAAGAAGTGGAATCTGCTGCTTTGCCTGGAAGAGCCTCTCATCATCCAGCCTCGGCTGTCACTCTTGCCTTGCTTGAGGTCTCCTATGTGCGGCTCTAAAGGGAGCTGGAACTTTGTTATCGCCCTTGCTATAAAATATCAGGATTTCATTTCTGGCAACCTGCAATCTGGCTCTGGAATTAACTTTTCAATAGTGTGGTGTCTATTCACTACTGTTGTGTCCCACATAGGAACCATAGTCACACGACATGGTCAACCTATCTGTCACTGGTCTCTGGGGCTTTGTGGCCCAGAACATATTAATACTATTTAAAGTAGTGAATGTGAAAGGAATGATCTAGAATAGCTTTTTTTGGTACTAAAGTGAGCAAATATATTCTCCACAGTGGCAGCAGATATTTGGAGGTTTTTAACCAGCGCTTCTGTACAGGGGCTATCCTTCTGCATTGCAACTGGTGCTCTGGACTGTGGTCAATACAGTCTAATTTCCTGTAGGTGTTCCTAGCTGTGTGATGCTCGTTTCTAATCTATAAGTGTAGTTCCTCTGCCTGATAAATATGTGGTCCGATGCATTGAGGGCCCTGAGCTACTTCAGGGAAGGAATCAGTCAGCTAGGAAGAATGTGGCAACTCAGCCAGCTGAGCTTAAGAAAAACTGATTAGCAAAAACATGGATGGAACTGGAGGACACTATGTTAAGTGAAATAGGCCAGGCACAGAAGGATAAATATCACATGTTCTCATTAATATGTAAGATCTAAAAAAATAAAAAAGTAAATTAACTCATAGAGATAGAGTATAGAATGATGATTACCAGAGGCTGGGAAGGGTAGTGGGGAGGGAGGGATAAAGAAGGATGGCTAATATGTACAAATATACAGCTAGAAGGAATAAGATCTAATGCTTGGTAGCACAGTAGGGTGACTGTAGTTAACAATAATTTGTTATATATTTCAAAATAACCAAAAGAGTAGAATTGGAATGTTTCTAACCCAAAGAAATGATAAATGCTTAAGGTGATGGATACCCCAATTATCCTGATTTGATCGTTACACATTGTAAGCATTTATGAAAATTCACATGTACCCCATAAATATGTACAACTATTATGTATCCATAACATCTAAAAATAAAAAAGTGATTAAATGAGCTAATGCATGTATAATACTTCAGCATAAGTTCAAGTCAGCATCATTAGCACTGTTATCACCATCAGAATGATGATTATCTGAGGATTTTTTTATAGATGGTCCTTCACTGATCTCCGGGCTGGATGACTTCCATTTGGCTTTCCAGATGCATTCTCAACCCTCCTCATCCCTGCTCTGTGCTCCTGGAGGCTGGCTTGCGTAGACTTCTCCCCTGGCTCCCATGCCCTCTGCTTTTGGTTGGGTTCAGCCAGTGGGGACCTGAGAAGGAGTTCTGCAGGAGGAAGGAGAGAGACGGCTGTGGGTATTATTTCCTTCTGCCCTGTAGGGCCACCTGAGGTTGGTTGGTCTTGGGTGGGAAGGTCACAGCTCCTGCTAGGCAGCTTCTCCACACTGCTTCTCTTTCTCCTGGTCCAGAACCTATTCCCTCTCTCCTGGATGCTTCAGGTCTAGGGATGGGAAAACTCGCTCTGAGCTTCAGGGTACTGCAACAACCCTTGTGTCTTTCCTGCATTCTGCCTGCACTCTTGAAATTAGTTCCTTTATTAATCCCTCCTTTAATTGCCCAATTTGAGTTCACCTATTGCTGGGTAAGACCCTAAATAATACACATTCTTACTTCTTTTCACTACTACCAGGGCAAAGGAGGGAAGCCTGTACCCCTTGTCTCTTCTGCTATTTCTGGCTATACTTCATTGACCTCTTTTTCCCTTCAAGACTACATTATCCTGAAACCAACTAGTATGGGCAAGTAGTGTGTTTGTCCCTGTATAGAATGTGTTTCCCATTTTTTTATTTTCTCATGGAACATTGGTCCAAAAGAAAAGACAGATCTCAGCAAGATCCATCAAATAATTTGCAGTCACCTGCTTGAGCTATTATTATCACCAGGAGTCTCTGAGCTCTGCCTTATAGACACTCCTATGCGCATGCCTTAGATGGCATGTCCTTCCACTGATGGGATCTGGCCCTGAATTAGATGTTCAAGTGACTAATAGCTGATTCTGGAAAAAGGATAGAGAACTAGACAAGAAGACTTTTAGAGTCCTTGATAACTTTGGGGACCTCCAGAAATCTGGGGAGAGGATTTTATAGTTAGAAGACCTTTGTACTCATAGCATAGAGACATACAGCTTATATGTAATTGTCTTGTGCTTATCTCCCTCCATCCCACTTCTCTAAACTTGCTAATCCCTGACATAGTTCCAGATACACAGACCAGGGCTGAATAATATCACCTTTTACCTTCTTTATCAGTCAATATATTTTTTTTGCCATAATGTGAGATTTGAGCAGTCAAACTTGTCACTAGTTTGCAATATCATATTCCCAATGAGTATCTTGGCCCAGTTGGAGAAAAGCAGCCATTAAAAATATCTGGTCTGAGTTATGGTGGAGTACTCACGGAAAAAGCTGAGGGGTCAAGTGGGGTAATCTAATGAGCTCTCTCAAAACCACATGTGTCTTGAGTAGGCCTAAGAAGATGCTCCAGAGACCTAAGAGTTGGTTCAGAATCATCACTCTGTAATATGAAACAAGCCCTCTTGATTATATTCAATGGGAATTTGAATGCACATTGTTTTCCATATCTGAATAGGCCTTGTTCTCTGTCTGCCATGAGAGACAATGTACTTCCTGTGCAAACAATGGCCTGTGATGAAGGGTGTTTGTCAAGAAGAAAGTTAAGACTCAGGGGAATTAAAAATAATCTTTCCAATGTAGTTCTTTCTCTGAGAGAGAATTGAGACCTGCCTTTCTTATTTGAGGTTTGGCGAGGGGTCTAGTCTCCTCGGGGGGATAAAAACCAATCCTGTACTCTAAGTAGGAATATCCAAAGGTAAATCATTTCATCAAAGGCTTTAGCCACTATATAATAAATGTATCTTTACACATATTAGTGCTGATATGATAGTGAAGCCAGGGAAATGTGTTATACTAGTGGGGGATGGGGCTAGCAGGGCTGATGTTTCCAAATATGGGTTTTTCTGGCTGACTGACCTTTTAGGCTCCTTTAACCGATCTGACCTAGTCCTAGGATTTTTAGTTTTCAAAGGTGGTGACAAAAAACACCAACAATATCTAGCTGTGAATGCCTCAGACAGTTCAGATTGGACCAGAGTCTATTTTCTATTTTGATTCCAAGTCCTTTTATGACAAAACCCAATTTTTTATCAACTATTTTTTTTTCTAGAGCTGTCTGGAAGGCTAAAGGATTTTAGGGATATTCTGTGGAAACCCCCAGGTTCTTGTGCTGAGACATAGCTTATATTCCAGAATTCATCACTCTTTAAGAAACATTTAGATAGCTTCTCCGCCTGCATTGTGTAATACTTTTCACACTGAATTTATCTGTCCACACTCTACTTCTGGAGCCTCCAAATAGTTTCTTTCTGTTTTCTATCACTTTGGTTTTAACACTAAAAGACATATAGTCAATTGAAACATGAGGATTTCACTGAATTTCTTTTCATTACCATTCATAGGATGTTAAATAAGATTTGCACTTAGTACAAATCTTTAGCTATGTTAGTCTTTACAACTCCATGTAGAGAAAATTGCCCATCTATCCCTACTCAGTGTTTCAGTCTTAACACCAGGCTTTGATCCCTGACAAACAATTCTTTCAAATCTGGGGTTAATCTATTTTCAATGGCCTTTGATGTGAACATTTGTAAGTGGCTTAAAAAGTATATTTCTACTCATTCCCTCTTAGTCACTTTAGGTCAGGGTAATTTGACTTGGACTACTGGTTTGCAATGAGGGTGTGAGGACTCCAGAAAGACATGGAAACTTTAGCAAGGTCTATAAATTCATATGCCCTTTTGGCATTTTCTGTAGCTAGAAAAAAAAAATCTCTTTCATATCCATGTATTACTCTTTAAAATGCATGAATTTGTTGATAAATTTGTGATTTCTAAAATCTAAATTATTTTAAAAGAATTGTACAATTCATAGGACCTTTTAAAATAGAATGCATAAATCAGTGAATATTAAAATTTAGGGGGAAATCTATACATGTTTTAACATTTTAAAGCGGTCTTACTTCCCAGATAAGTTGATATCTTTGTCTTGGAAGGAGCTGGTAATAGATAATGGGTTATCTAGAGGACCCTATATTGATGACAGGAAGGCAACACTACACTCTGCAGCTCCCCAGAATTTTCCTATAAGAGGTACAGGTCACAGTCTATTCAGCAATATCCTTATACCAAGTGTTCTCTACCCTAGCCTTTTATTATTTGTTTCCTTCCAAAGTCTGGGTGAATGACAACTTCTTTGAGTCAAGTATTGGCTGAATCACCAACATTTCTTACTTAATAACCAGCCCATGTGTTAGTAGCTTTACTTTGTTCATGGCCATTCAAATTGCTCCTGACAACAAGCAATGAAATAAGATTAATGCTTTTGGAAAATATAGCTTGATTACAGACTTTGCCCTTTTTATTGTATCTACAAGTGTTAACTGTGCTCACCGTAGGATTCCAATGAGGGAATGTGTGTTACAGTATATGATGAGAGGTAAAGTGCTAAGCAAATACAATTCTTTTCATTAATATGAAAGCATAACACTCATTCCCTGATCTGAAAATATAAAATCTATCTTACAGGGTGCATAGAATATAGAACATAAAGGTGTTAACATGGGTGGCACAGTAGAATAGGAGGCAAGGAGGAAGAAGGTTGTTGCAGGCTGGGTTTGTTGGGAATGGCTTTAGGCAGCAAATGGAACAATAGATGGGACTTGGAAAATGAGAAAGGAAGGCTATGAGAGTGCCTTCTATGCTTAGCAGTGCACTTAGAACTTGTGGCACTTAATCTTTATATTAGCTCTGTAAGGCAGGAAATTACTATCCCCCATTTTACTGATGAGAAAACTGAGCATTAGAAGTTAGGTAACATTGATTCTAAGGTTACACAGATTAAAACAATTGCAGAGCCAGGGTTTGAATCCATAACTTTCTCCAAAGTGCCTTAAGAAAATAGAATTTAAATATCTATCAGGAACATAAAATTTAAATAGTTTTCCTTTCTTTTCCTGATTACACATTTTCACTTGCACACTATACAAAAGGAAAGCCAGCACGATGTATACACAAATACGGTTCCATGTGGCCATTGTGAGCATGGAATTCTGAAGGAAGCTTCCATGTCAGTGGAGGTTCAATCAGAGAAGCAGAACCAGTACAGCCAGAAGGAGATCAATTGATCTATCATCTATCATTTATAAATCATCAACCTATGGATTTATTATAGGGAAGTGGCTTTTGTAATTGTGGCTGGTTAAGCAGTCCTTGTAAGGCTGTCTTCAGCTCTCATGCTGGAGCTTGAAGTCTGCAGGACATGCAGCCAGGAAAGGATGATCACAGGCAGGCTGGAATACCATAAGCACAGCCGAAACCCTGCAAACATAAGCTGGATCCCCACAATGACAGACTGAAACCTGTGTCTGTTCTTTTTGCCTTTCCCTTTCTTGAGGAAGGTATCCTGTAGAAACTGGGACACTTTGTTGCGAGCCTAAACACATATGCTTGGTCCTGATGCTGCTTCGCATCACCAGGGCAAATCGGCACATCAGTAACAATGTGTGTGCTACGAATGGCTGCTGTTTTCCTTCTAGCATTCCTTCAAAATCTCCTGAGGATTTCCCTTGTGGTCCTGTCTATCCAGACACATACAATAAAGGGAATTCTGGGAAAAGTATTGTAGTTCTGCCTATCCAAGTATTAATAGATATATCACAAAGCTATCACACCTTTTTTTCTAAGCAGCCAAATTCTCATTCTGTATGACATGCATTGACTATAGTACTATAGACCTAGATACATTAGCATAAAAGTAAGCTGGTTTGTTGGGGATCATGCAGTGTAGGCATTGTAGATAATAAATTTTAGTAGTTGCAGGGCAGAAAAAGTCAGAGTCATTATTTGGACCAATAAAGATATTGCAATAGATGGAGTGACAGTTTTCAATTACTGTTCTAATCATAGTAAGAATAAAGCAGGAATTATGTGACTTGTGACATTTGATTTGGCCGAGAGGATAAGACTCCAGCTCTGGGGCACATTCCCACTTAGTTTTACCCATAGAAAAGTGATTGCAATGAACTTTTTTGATGACTTGGATGCATGCATTTGAGTCTGAAGAGATAGATTTTAAACATTTGCCTCAAATCTTCTCATTACTCAGAAGATACAGACTATGACTTTTCCCAAAAGCTAGTATAAAAAGAACTAAAATATTATCCTAGGTCAGGGGTAGGGAACCTGTGGCCTTAAGGCCACGTGCAGCCTTCTAGGTCCTTAAGTGTGATCTTTTGACTGAATCCAAATTTTACAGAACAAATCCTTTTATTTTTATTAATATGCATTTATTCATCTTTCATATTTTTATTTTATTTTTAAAATGAATGTATTTAACATGGCAAACAATAAAGAGTTTCAGCAAAATAATCCTCCCAAATTGACTGGCACAATTAGAACATTAGTAAGCCATAAGGGGCTAACTTGACAGCTGCTACACTCATGATTTAGTTCTAACTTCCTCTGTCTGATTGGTGCCACTACCGCAGGAGGCTGGTTGGTGAGAGTTTATGGGGGTCTGGTATGCCAGTCTGTTATTAGCTTTTGACAGTGGTGCACTTAATTTCTGTTTGAAGTGGAATTTGTGAATAGTTGTACAGCTCAACGGTATTTTTTAAATCTGTCTGCTTAACAGCCCGTCGTGTCAAGGAAGACCAAAGAACACTGAAGGAATAAAACAGATTTTTTAATGAGGTTTGGGAATTGCAATAGTATCTTATTTTTGCTAAAGATAAAATGATTTGCTTGCTTTGTGATACTGTAATATCAACATTAAAGATATTCAATGCTCATCAGCATTATAACACTCACAGGGACCACAAATATTTTAAATTAGAGAGAGAGGCATGAAAGGTTGTATTGCAGAAATTAAAAGATGAAAAGCAAAAGCAAAGAAAATTCTCTCAAACAGCAATAAGACCTGAAAATAATGCCACTGAAACAACTTATAAAGTAGCTTATATACTCGGGAAAAAAGGGAAGCCCTTCAGTGATGTAGAAATTGTGAAAGAATGCATTGTCGAAGTTGTAGGGTGCTTAGGCCCTGAAAATGTTTCAAAATACAAGCAACTGCCTCTTTTAAGGAGAAACCCAACTGATTGGCTACATGAATTAGCCTTCAACTTAACAGAACAACTTCATGTAATATTTCAAAAGGAAAATATATATTATTCAATCACTTTGGGCGAATCAACTGATACTACTGACTCAGGGAAGATTTTATACTTTATTCAGGTCATAACAGAAGATTTTCTTTGCTACAAAGAGTTAAACTTGCTTTGGGCACTCTTGTGAATGGAACACAGGGAATAGATATCTTCAACAACTTTCAAGATAAACGTCATGAAGCTGGACTGAATTTGGTAAATTTAGTGAGTATATGTACATTTAGTGAGGTGTACCTTCCATGACAGGAAAACACGAAGGGTTTATTGCATAGATAAAAAAAAGTATTAATAGATCCAGATGCTTTCATTTCTTTTCATTGTATTTTGCATCAGCAAGATCTCTGTACTAAAGCTACTATTTAAGTGACACTTTGCCACAAGTTACAAGTATTTTTAACTATATTCCTGCAAATGCAACACAGCATCATCAGTTTTGTAACATGCTTACATTAAACAGTGAGGTGTTCCATGTGGATTTGCCATATCATTCTAAAGTGTTGGCTATTGCAGGGAAAGGTGTTAGCCAAAATTTTATCTCTGTGAGAGCAGAGAGTTAAATTTTATGAAGAACAGAGTCAGCAATGTGAATTATTGAAAGACGATTTCTATAGGAATGTAACATTTCTGTGTGATATCACGTCAAATCAAAATACTTGAATATTTCTTTGCAAGGTAAAACTAAGTCTATATATGATATGTGGTCAAAAAGATCCAAGAATTTCTAAAAAAGCTACCTGTTTCCAAAACACTTCTTCAAAAGGAAATTTTGTGTGAACATTTTCCCCAGTTAGCAAAAGTCATTGATGAGCAAGATGATACATGACAATCATTTGAAGAATACGCAGCTGTTATAGTCCTATTAATTGGAAAATATAATGAAAGGTTATTTCAAGACTTTGAGAATCATGACATCACACTCAAATTAGCATTTTAGCCTCACCTCAGTGATATCACCAATGCACCTCAAGAACTACAGGTGGAATTGATCAAGCTCTCAGCAGGTGACATTTTAAAGTTATTGGTTGATGCTAAGAAAGATCCAATTGAAATATGGAAAAATGCGGTAGAATACTCACACCTTTGGCAAAATGGTCTAAAAATGCTTTTCAACCACTTACTGCTTCGAGTCTGCATTCTCCTACCTAACCGGATCAAGATGCCCTTAAGGTCACGAATGACTGATACCCATCTAGAGGATCAACTGAAACTGGACTTCCATGCTGCAACCAAATATTCATGCTTTCCAACAAAAAGCCACAACAAAGTAATTAAAATGTTAGTTAACTTTAAAATTAACAAATAGTTTTCATTGTTTGAAAGTATTAAGTATGTAGTTAGATTTTTACAAAATAATGCACATTTTTAAGTTTATTAAATATGAAATGTCTGATTTCCTTAAGTACTGAGTTTAACAGTATTTCTGACATTTCACTTTGACACTTTTTTTTTTTTTTTTTTTTTTTGATACAGAGTCTCATTCCGTTGCCTGGGCTAGAGTGCTGTGGCATCAGCCTAGCTCACAACAACCTCAAACTCCTGGGCTCAAGCAATCCTACTGTCTCAGCCTCCCAAGTAGCTAGGACTACAGGCATGTGCCACCATGCCCGGCTAATTTTTTCTGTTTTTAGTAGAGATGGGGTCTTGTCTTGCTCAGGCTGGTCTTGAACTCCTGAGCTCAAGTGATCCTCCCGCCTAGGCTTCCCAGAGTGCTAGGATTGCAGGCATGAGCCACTGTGCCCAGCCTTGACACTTCTTGTTTTGTTTTTATTGTGAAGGTACATCCTCAGTCTTGCAAACACGTTTGGCTTGTAATTACCTTTCAAATTTCTTAGAGCAATTTTTGTGAAACCATGGATAAGTCAAAAATTTGTGTTATTTTTGACTGTGAGTTCCGTCATGTAACCAATACAATGCAGACAGCTTGGAATATCAGCAAAGTATTTGGGAATGATGTAGCTAATGAATGCATAGCACATCGATGGTTTGAGAAGTTCCATTTTGGTAATTTTAATCTTGAAAATCAGCCACATGGGCAATCTGAGACCAAGGTGGATAATGATGAGCTGAAAGGTGTAGTAGAAGCGAATTCATCACAACCTATGCATTAATTAGGAGCAAGGTTTGACATTACTATTCCAATAATATTGGATCATTTGACACAAATTGGCAAGGTAAAGAAGCTGGATAGATGGGTTCTGCATGAATTAAATGAGCATCAGAAGAGAAATCATCTAGAAGCTTTCATTTCTTTGCTGTTACGACAAAAGGCAAACAGCTGTACACTGTACACTTCTACACTGTATTGTTACGTGTGATGAAAAATGGATTCTTTTTCACAATTGCGAGCATTCAGCACAATGTTTGGATAAAGACGAAGTGCTGAAACACATGTAAAGCTGATTATTCATCAGAGAAAGCTAATAGTGTCTGTTTGGTGGTCCAGCACTGGTATTATCTACTATAGCTTCATGAAACCTGGTCAGTTGATTACAGCAGATTCCTACTGCGACCAGTTGGATGAAATGATGAGGATACTTGCAATCAAGCAGGTGAGATTGGTCAATAGAGACAGGCCAATCCTCTTGTAAAACAACGCTTGACCACGTGTTGCACAAACAACGCTGCTCAAACTACAGAAGCTGGACTTGGAAACTCTCTGTTATCTGCCGTATTCACCAGACCTTGCACCAACTGACTACCACTTTTTCCAGGCTTTGGACCACTTCTTGCAAGGAAAAATATTCGATTCTCAGCAAGCTGTGGAAAACGCCTTTGGCAATTTCATCGCCACTCGCTCTCCAGGTTTCTATGCTGCTGGCATAAACAAGCTACTGTTAAGATGGCAAAACTGTGATAGTTTAGGTGCATATTTGGATTAATTGTACTTTTTCTTATTTGAGATATAATAAACTACAGTTTTGATCAAAATTGGACATTTCATATTTAATGACCTAATTGAAGTTTCTTGAATGTGACCTTATTTGATTACAGCTAAATTAATGTGGACTTCCAACATGAAAATTTCCCCACCCCTGTCCTAGGCAGAGACAAA
This sequence comes from Indri indri, assembly GCA_004363605.1. Classification (NCBI taxonomy): domain Eukaryota; kingdom Metazoa; phylum Chordata; class Mammalia; order Primates; family Indriidae; genus Indri; species Indri indri. The sequence continues at coordinate 149,264 of RJWJ010000872.1, forward strand.
AGAGGATTTATAGTAAAATGTAAAGTTGGGTATCTTAACCCAGGTACTCTGCTGCAGTATGTAAATGTCAAGATAACAAATATATAGATAACTGGACAGTGTCAGGCGTGAGATTGTTTAGCAAAATGGTACATCTGCCACTGGAATTCTTCAGCATAATATATAATCCAGTTTCAGATATAGGTTAAAAAATGATTGCATTTTTGAGTGTCTCATAATGAATTTTCCAAAAAAAATTAAACTACTCATTCAATCCAACTATAATTATTTTGGAGCAATTGCTGGCCAGGAGACACTATTGCTGGTTGTGAAATGGTAGGGTTGATCAAGATGTGATACCTGTTGGCAAGTAACTCAGTCTTGTTGGAACAAATAAAACATATTACAAGACAAAAATAAATGCCATGATTAGGAGTACCAGAAAAGTGTTTTTGGCTACCATGAGTGGGCACATTTCTTGTAACTGAGGGAGGTTTCAGAGAAGCTGTCTATCTGATCCGGGCCTTGAAAGTTGGGTAAGATTTTGTCAGATGGATTTAGGGGCGGGTACTCTTGCATTGTTTAATCTGACTTTGGTTTAAGAGGCCAGGTGAAGATAGAAGATATGAAATTTTAAAAGGGTACTTAACTCTTGATTTTTCGATTTATCCTTTCATTACAATGATTGGGCCTTAAAGTGTTTACAATTAAAGTTAATGAATGTTTTATTGCTCATGACCATTCACAGCAAATTAGACTCTTGCTTTCTTCTCAAGGTGGGCCAAGGCCCCAGGCAGCCTGTCCCTAAAGCCAGAGCTGTGCAGCACTAGCTCTGAAGAACCCTTTGTGGGATGAAATTTGGAATAGGGCTTCCATAGGGAGAGATCTTCTATGAAATGTGCAAAGACTACTTTGAAGCTGGATGCTAAGAATAACTTGGTCACGTTAAGGGACCCAGAGGAGATACGGCCCCTGCTCGGGGGACAATTGGTGGGTTCTGTGGACATTGGCTTCACCTTCTGATCTGGCACTGGAGGAGGACTTGAGTCCCATGGTCCCTGCCCTTACCTGGTACTCCCTCCTTTGGCCTCTGCCCTTCTCTGAGGATGAGCTCCTTCCTGTTTTTAAATATTTTTGTGGTTGGTAAAGATACTTAATGTGTTTTTACTGATTTTCTTTTTTTTTAACTGCAAAATACTAAGGGGGTCTGAGTGTTTTTGTTACTAAGCAGACATTCAATAATATTCTGTTATATATTCATCCTGGGATGATGTAATGTGGAGTGGGTTCGGGGCCCTTCCTCTTTCTCTGGAGCACTGTGGCAGTCCCAGCCCGGGGGCATGCAGTCCTATGTTACAGTCCCAGTATGGCTGTGTTTTCTGGGCTCTCCAATCTGGGCTTCAGTACACCCATTTATAGGATAAGACATCTGTACTCAAACAAACAGTACTTCTTGAAGGTGTCTCGGTCTCCTGCACACCTCCCACCCCTGGTCCCCAACAGGAGAAGCTTAGCTTCCTTTCCATGTAAGTTTTTATTTTTGAAAATAAAGCTAAAACTATTTAAAAGCACCTTATTGAATGCTCTCTAAGGGTCCTATGACTCTCAAATTTGATAACTGCATTCATCACAAATCAACGATAGTGACTCCTTAGGCCACCTATGCCCCATCACACCATCTGCCAGACTTTCTCAATAGAATAGTAACAAGACTCTTTCTCTCCACATATGGCTCTCGTCCTCCATAAATAGATGCTGATGTGCTTCCTGGTTGCCAGTCCTGTGTGTGTTCAGAATGAGGGCTGGATAGTAAGGAATGGTTGAGCAAAGAGCTCCTACTCATGTAGAATACATGTAGCATTGGTTTCAGCAAGAGTATTGAGGGAAGTGTGCTTGGTGCTGGACTCAACTTTAACCATGCGGAGCTAGTCACTGTCTATGCTCCAAACCCAGAACTGGGTGCTCACGTCTGTTCCGGTGCCACATCCCCAGCTCCCTGCCCTGAATGTCTATTTGCACAACTGTCCCATATTGTCATTCTCTGTAGCACACCTCCCTGCAAAGAATTCATTATTTTACCTTAAAGCTGGTTCTTCTTTCTGACTTCCTGGGTCATCTCCCTTCTTCTCCCCATACACCTATCCATCCAGTCCCCAGATCTGGACATGTGTCCTTTTCATATCTTCCTGTTGCCACCTCTCTTTTCCCTTTACCATTCCTCTAGTTCAGGCTCCTGTCATCTCCCAACTATCACGAATGCATAATGGATCCTCTCGGCTCTATTCTCCCTCTACCCCAGCCTTTCATGAAGAGTGCTTGGGACCAATGTTTCTGAAGAATCATGTCGAGTGTCAATACCTTGAGTCAAACTCCTATGGCTCTGCATTAAATTAATTGTTTTCACATCCAGAGGCTCCCTCCGTCCCTCTCTCTGACCCCAGTGGGGCCCCATCTGATCTGCATGAAGCCTTTTACTGTCACCTTACTGGCATACTTCCTTTCACCCAAGTCAAAATCATTTCTGCCCTTGTACTGTTCAAGGTGTTCTCTCTAGAGCAGAGCCCGTCCTTACTGTCCTGTGCAAACCTTGCCTCCTTCGTGAAATCTTCCTGAACAATCCCCAGTGCACAAGACTCCTCCCTGCATCTCAGCCCTATCTGTGACCTTCTATGTGTCAGTTCACTGGATACTCTCAGGTTCTGCTCCTTAGTGGTTTTTGTGTTCACTTGTTTGTTTTTTTGTGATTATCTTACCAAGACATCTAAACAGGGTGCTATTAGAGGGCAGAGACCTGGAAAGGGTTCTCTGGGACCCATTTCATGAGTTCCCACCCAAATGCCTGCTTTATACTCAGGAAACTGAGAGTTAGGAAAATGAGAAAAATAAATTAGAATAATTTATTAATGTATATTAACATATATATAATAACAATTGGAAAAATATTGAAGGATGTCAGAACCCATGCAACAACTGTGCTATATTCAAACTCTTATGTTAATTGACAATAATTAGCTCCAACTGTGCTTGTTATTTCTTTATTTTAGGAAGTACATTTTCTGAGAAAGTTGAGATCTGTAGCCAAATGACCCATTTTGGCAGCATCCTAAGACTTATCGTTTGGACTTTCTTTTTAGTTAGAGCAGAGAAGTTATGGATATAATATTTTTGTGTGTTTTTACTAAATTCACACGTTGCTCACTATAATTTATGTTTTCCTTAGTAACTGCTAGAAACCTTCTAAGGGTCAGCCTAGAAGTAGCGGAATCAGTGGAAACACCTTTTCTAAACCTTTCTCCCTTGTGTCGTTAATCAAAAGAAACACACCTAGTAACCCAGCCTGTCAGATTCACTCACAAAAGTTGCAATTTATCTCCAAACCATTCTTGCCCCATGAACCTGGTAGCTGATTGGGTAATGAGTAATTACACACCTTCACTTATTGCTCTGACTTAGAATTTTTCAGCTTCTATTTTCTGTCAGCAAGTGGAACTAAACTGCATGTGTTTTGGCTTGAGTACACAATGAATCAGAATTAATGAAATGTCATATCCATTAAAGCAAACTCAGAAAATTGCATGCAAATATGGAGAAGAGGGCTCTTAGTTCTAACTTTGCAGTTACAAGCGAAACCAGAGTGGTCATTTCATATAGATCATTCCATACAGTCTTCCTCTTCTATGGTCATTCTCTAGGACTTAGCCTGTCCTGAGAGAGAGTGAGAAAGGTACCAAGGCCTCCATGACCTTCAAGGCATACTCGGAGGGGAATGCCTAACTACCGAGGCCAGCTGTAGTCTTGAGATGCATACTTCTTTCACTCAACCTCTGAGGACCTCTCCTCTCTGTGGGGTGCTGTGTTCTGACATTGACTCAGTTATTGGCATTGTGACATTAATGCTGAAGATGGGCTGACAAACACAGGACTGCAGACTGGCAAGAGGACTTACCAACTATGTTGTGTTGGTGTAGTCCACATGATCTGTTTCCAACACTTAACATAGTTATCACTATAAGCTTGTAAGGTAAAATGTTTACTCTGCCACTTCCTGTAGTGCATTGGTCTAAACATGGAAGTGGTTTGCAATCTAAAGTGATGTCGGAGAGATGTCTCAGCAAAAAGACAGAGAAGAGCAGTGTGTCATTCCCTTGACCCTGTCTGTTTTTCAAATGCCTCCTAGGTGATAATTAGTGTCACAATGCCAATAGCTTGCTCAGCCTGCTCCTGCTGTCTGTAGTTGTCTTCACTATGTATGTCATAGATACAGGTAGATTTGCAAATGAGTGGCAGCCCTGCAGTTCCATAGAAACTGAAAAGTTACTCAAACAGCTAAATACAGAGAATCGTATGTCACCTCACCAGTGAATTGCAGCCTCTGGATTCCTGGACCACCAATGCTGTGTCATACCAGCTAATGCATGATCCCGAAAGCCTCTCAAAAACATCACTACTTAGGGGCCCTTCTTTTGCTGATATGTATAATATATCTGTTGCTACAGATTTATTAATGGCAAACAATGCCATTAATAAATGCATCTTCTCTTGTTCAAGTGATGGGTGGCTACTACCCTTACTTTTTTTTTCCAGCAAATTGGTAAAGAGAGAAGTGGAGTCACAGGGTCAAGGCTGGAGATCAGGTTATACACAAAGATGAGTTTTCAGTCCTAAATGGCTGTACAGGTTGAAGAAAGCCAGGCATGGAAAACTCCATTTATAGGTTATCAGGGAATTGTAGATAACTGAAACAACAACCATCCTCTCTGCGTAAAACAGGCTTAGCAGCTAAGTCTAGTTCACCCTAGAGGCCAGCCTCTCAGGATAGGCCTTGAGGCTAGGCATTCCATGTTAGTAAGAATTAATGACTTTGGTGCTCTCCCAAGAATGGCCAAGTTCTCAACCAGCAGGAAGATGTGGGGTTTGGGGGCAAGGGGGATTTCCAGGTCTGAAGTAATTCCATGTAATATCCCAGCTTCTTCCCTCTTCTCCAAAGCTTCTACATCATCCCATTGCTGTTTCGTGACCTAATCTTCACGAAAAGAAGAGTGGGTTTTCCCCCATTTTGTTATGATTCTTATTGCAATGAGGACAGTGCACAAATGGAAGAGGGTGTAGGAGAGAACCCAAGACCCCACAGGGGAAAAATTGAAAACCATGGCTTGACTCTGGCCCTTGGCTCTTGAGAAGGTGTCCAGGTCATGGGTGTTTGCATTACATTTGCGGTTTAATGTGTGTGTTCATAAAGCAGAGACAAAGAGCAAGGTGAACGATATGGAAATACTCTTTAGATCTTTTGGGACAATTTTGTCCTGAGAAATGAACCTGAGTGAACAATAGTTTACTGGTCTCTGTCTCCTTGGAAACTTCCTCAATCCTCTTTACCTTGGAGGGCAACAGAAGCATGAAAAGAAATCATAGATGGACTGACCAGCACCCCTGGGGCAGGAGTCCTCAGGAGGAGGTGGGAGGCAGGTGTGGGCCAGGGGGTGGGCACTGAACCAGGACCCAGGTGGCCTGGTTTCTGGTTCAGATGCTACCTGCATGTAAGTCACAGCCTCTTATAAAACCTTTGTTTCACTATTTGAAAACCAAGGACAGTGGATCAGGTTCCCTTTAAGATTTTTCTCAGCTCTGGACCTGGTTCTATCCAGCTCTAAAGCTAGCAGAGTTTTCTTCTGCTTGTTTCTGCTGTGAACGTGAGTGTCTGTCTTTCTTTTCTGCTTCTCCGGCCCTCCACCGCCTTCCTCCTGAGGCTTCCTGACTTCCTACAGCTGCCCTACTTTGTTCTCTGACTCACCAGGACACAGCAGCCGGCAGGAGCCAGAGACCAATCAGTATTTGATAAAGATAAATCTGTGCTCAGAACTGGAACAGATGTTTAGCCAATTAGGAAATGAAACCCTCTGTTGAAGTAGCTCAGCTTCCATCTGAGGACTTTGTATTCTGCTGTAAAAAGCACTCATTGCTTAAAAAGTGCTTTGCAAAATATATCAAAGCAAGGTAAGAGATTAGGTCATTTGCTCTAGATAACTCAGTTCCAATGTGACTTAAACATAATTACCATTCATAGATTTATAACATCACAAAATCTGAATGTTCTAGAATGGAAGGGATGTTAAGGCCTTTCTTTCACACTCAATACAAAAGTTCCCCTCTGATGTGGTTACTCAGAGTGCGGTACCTGTGAACACACTAGAAATGCAAAGCATCAGGCCCCACCCTGGACCTGCTGAATAAGAACTCACATTTTAATAAGATGCAAAGGTGATTCACATGTACATTAAGGTTTGAGAAACACCAGTCTGCAATATCCCTGATCGATGACCACCCTGTCTTAGTTTGAACACATTCAGATGCAGGATGCAGTCCACTCATATTGCAGGGTGTTCTATTTGGGGACAGCTACATTCATCACAATGTGCTTCCTTATCATAATAAAACTGCTGAATATTTATTGACCTCTGATCATGTGTCCTCTTATAAATGCTTTACAGGGATATGTTGCTTCACAACAGCCACATGGGGTGGATACTATTTGTTTTCACTCTATTTAAGCCCCACGACAAATGTATGAGGTGGATACCCTTGTTCTCCCCATTTTATAAATAAGAAAGCTGAGTCTAGAGAAACTGAGTAACTTGCTCACAGTCGCATGGCTGGGGGGTGAGTTGTGAGTACTAACCTAAGTGATTTGGCTCCAGAGTCCAGAGGGGACCTCTCCATCATATGCTGCATCTTTAGAGTGAGCAAAAGTGTTTCTTTCTGCTGTTTCTGTCCATACATCCTCTAGAAGTCCAAATAAAATTCTTTGTTTTCTATATGAAAATGCTAAATTATTTCAAGCCAACTCTTATGATCACTCTCTTTAATATGTTTTTCATATGACCTTCTGATACACCCTCACCACATTCATCAAACCCTAGTTTGTCACTAAAGTGTGACCTTCAGCATCGTGTCCCAAACCTGAGCTATTTGATTTTCAGCAGGGCAAAGTTGTAAGATTATCTTCAGCCTGTACTGAAATACCATACTTTGAATAATGAAGCCCAAGTGCTAATGAATACTTTAACATACTCACAACGTTGATTGATATTGAGTTTGATGCCTTTTTCACAAAGAGTGCTATTAAGCCAAATCTCTCTAAGTCTGTATTTTTGGAGATGATTTTTGAACTCAGGAGTGTTCCCTTGAAGCAAACCTCTCATCAGCATCTTGTGCTCCTGCCCACGCTGAGCTGCAGTGATATCCGGCACCATCCTGCGGTGCAGTGAGGGCTCTAGGCCCTGCCTCTATCCAGGCCAGGGCTGTGCGGGGTAAAACTTGCTATCTATCCCTGTTAAATTTCGTCTTGTTAGCTGTTACTCATTATTCATTCTGTCACATCTTTTGGATTCTTGATTCTATCACTCAGTGTATTTGCTAGCTGGTCCACCCTTATGCCATCTGAAAATTTGATCAACACGCCTTCTGTCTTTATTATGCAATTTGCAGCTGAAAGTGCTGAATAGGCCAAAGTTGAAGAAAACCCCTGGGATGGGACCTGCTCCCAGAGACCTCCCCTGCAGGCTGACTTCAGTTCATTAATCTGCACCTTTCAGACCAGGCATTCAATCATCTTACTATTTCATAGCTCTTCATGAGAGGGAGAGTGATGGCCAACACCTTATTTCAGACCATCACCACCCCCAGTTACATGGCCCTGAGTTATTACGGTGGAGGCAGCAGTTGTTTAGTGGAAGGCACCTGGAATTAGTACGAGAAATGAGCTAGGTGTGAGCTCTAGTTTTGCCACTTACATTTGTGTACCCTTCAGTTAGGGTGGATCAGAGAAGCAGAAATGCTAGGAGTGCTATATAATAAGGGATTTATTGTAGGGATTTGAATGTATGTGATGTGGGAGCTGGTAAAACAGTATATGAAATGCTGTTACTTCAGTGTATATTGCAAGAGCCTGAAGCAGCAGTGTGGTGGTCGAGAAGAAAAGATGAGTGTGAACCAGGGGCCAGCAAGGACAAACTAGAACCCACGAGCAAGTGCTGAAGCCCACAGGATAGGCTAGAGCACGCATCAGTGTCTCATTAACTCCACGGCTCCAGGTTTGGTGATGCAGGGGATCTGCAGGGGAAGCTGGCTCCTTCCTCATGTAGATAAATGTGCACTTGGTCCTGAAGGAGGAGATGCAGTGGGCCTGTCCTCCTGGCCCCTGCCCCACGTCAGCCAGGTGAGCCAGCAGATCAGTGGTGATGCACATGGCCTGCAATAGCGCCCCGCGCGGACCTTCTGAGCATACATTTATGTCTGCCGCTTCATTCTGCTGTCCAAATCTTGTGCAAAATATCTCCTTTGGCCCAAAGTAAACTGAAACTATGTGGGGAAGGGAATTCTGGAAAACATTTCCAGTTTAGCTAAGTGGATATATACTTCTTTTAACCATACTTACCTTCCAAATGAAGAAAATTGAAAAGCTGTGCTTCACCCTAACATAATGTAACTATCTTTTGTATAACTGAAAACACCTGAATGCTCTTCCCCAAACGGAATACAAATTCCTTTTATTCATCCTGGTGTGATGTTATTCCTCTTCTTGCTGAGTCACATCCCTCCTTCAATGTCTTAGATACTGAGACGTAAATTTAACTACTATTCACCATGTCTTACGTTAGTTAGCAGGGAAGTGGGAGAGGTGAAGGGAAAACATTTGGTCGATACGGACTGAAACATAGCTTAAAATCAGGAAGAAGTATTAATAACTGTTTTCGTCCTTGTTTCTGCAATCGACTACATGGTTATAGCATATTTATAACTACTTTCTTCTACTATCCATTCCATATTTCCTTTGCCTCTACAAAGTACCTCAGCTGGTCGTGGTTCCTTGCCAGGTGGGGTGACTCAAAACTTCATTCCTAAAGAGTCTGGAGTATTAATAGTCCTGCCTGTATTGGGTTGTTAAAATTTTTCATTGACTTTAATTGCAGGACATGGAATACTAAGAAATGCCCCAGGATTCTCTTGAATTACATGTAAATGCCTCCTTACCTTCAATATGCAGTAGTAGCAACTCTATACCCACTTGAAAGCATCAGTCATCCCAGTTAGTTCAGCAACCCCTTCTTTACTTTATGAATCAAGGCCAGGAGGAGCCCACAGTGCCAGATGTCTGTCAGTTTCCAATTTAAGTAAAGCACTGTTGTATCCCTTGGTGGAAGCCTCCATTGGTGGAAGCAGTCCTCCCTTGGAATTAGAAGGGCCAAAGTTGTGGGTCAAGCAAAACTTGCTTTTGTGGATCATTAGGAATGACAATAGGAGAAATCACTCCCATTTTCAAAATCCTTGATTCTAGGACCTATAAATTCTGGCTAAGGAAGAAACAACATTATACATTGCTTGCTGATTTAGAGCACAATGTGTTCCTAGAGAAATTTCGGAGATTATTGCCACTATCAAGGACCAGAAAGATACAAGATATGATTCCTACCACATCTTATCCAACCTGTCTATTTGGCTGGTACAGAAGACAGATGGATCTTAGAGAATGACAGTAGATTATCATAAACTCGATATCAGGTAGTACCTCCAATTGCAGCTGCTATCCAGATGTGTTTTCATTGCTCAAGCAAATCAACACATTCCCTGTACCTACTATGTAGCTATTGATCTGGAAAATGCCCTTTTATTTATGCATCTTAGTAAACACCTTTAGAAGTTTGTCTTTCATCTGGCAGGACCAACAGTACACCTTTGCTGTACTACTTCAGGCAACATAAACCCTCCAGCCATGTGTTATAATCTAGTTCTCAGGTAGATCATGTTGGTTCATTACATTGATGATATTGTACTGTTTGAACCACACAAGTTGGATGTAGCAATAACCCAAGAAACATTGGTAAGAAACTTGTGTACCAGAGGGTGAAAATGAATCTTACCCGCAAGATGACTTTAGGTCATTAATCTGCACCTTTTGGGCCAGGTGGTGAATCATTTAAATACCTGGATAACACTTTTATGCAGCCTTTATATCTCCATTTTTCTCCAGGAGGGTGACATGTGGTTACACTATTTAAAACCACCACCTTCATATCAGTTACACAGCCCTGATCTATTACAGTGGATGCCACAGTAGTGTAGCAGAAATACTTGGAGTCAGTGTGAGAAATGAGCTAATTCAAGCCATAGTTATGCTACTTATGCCTATGTATTTCCTTGGGCAGGTCAGTTTCTTCAGCTTTAAAATGAGAACAACAAAAATACAACTCACAACATTGGTATGAGAAGTACGTGTACTAATGTATACAATTAAGGAGGCATTTACATCTATACAGGCCCTTTTATATTCAGACACTTTATGAATTTGAGTGTCTTGAATCTACATGCACTTTTATCACCTGTTAGCAGATGAGCAGCGGAGGTTCCGCCAAGTGTTTTAACTGCCCAGGCTCATACTCTGACAGGGCGGTAGAGCAAGGATGTGAACTCAAGCTGTTCTGTTTGCAAACCAGTGTGCTCTCTCCGTTTGGCATGTTTCCACTTTGCCAGGGAACGATGCACACCCTAAACTACCAGCAGTGTATAAATATAGGTTTTGTGCTGTTCTTTGTGCGTTCATGCTCAGGTTCACTGATCCTCCCTTTCCCAATTGCCTAGAAACCCTCAGCCTAGCCATCTGGGGACTCTAGCTTTAATTCCTGAGATAAATCAGTTTTTTGTTTTTCTTTTTAATTTTATTTCCTCATTTTGAAAATTCCCTTCTGTATATTTATAGTTCTCAAGACACTTTAACGTCTGTTCTCCCATTTAACAATCTGTGGGATAGGGGACCTCGTCTTCATTTTATGGCTGAGACACTGAGGCCTGGGTAGGTTAAGAATATGTCAAAGCTTCCAAAGCTGGTAAGTGGCAGAGTCTCTGCTCTCTGGCTTCCGGGCTTTTTTCCATGCTCTGGGTGCTACAACAGCCTCTAAATAACCTGTTAATTCTGGGAATCCAGTTTCTCCCTTTCCTTTTGTACCAGATGTGGTTTCTCTCAGAAATATATGAGCATAAGTAAATCTGAGGAGGTTTCTAGAGGTTCATTCACCAATGGACCACAGAAGCACCTAAAATCTCTCAGGAGAACTTAATTTCACAATTCTGTTAGAAGGAACACCCCACTAAAAGCCAGAACCATCAAAACTGAACAAATGTCTTGTTTATCAGATGTGATTATGCCGGGAGTGAAAGGATAATAAAAACGTTCCCAATACTCACCAATGACTTACTTTATTTCAGATATTAAACTAACCTTTTGTCAAACCTCCTGTTAAAAGTAACTAAAACTCTTGAACAAAGAATGATAAATGGTTTTTAAATCCATCATTGAGCCAGTAAGAAAGTTAGGATTCATCACAGGCCAAAACTGAAAGCAGAAGCGAGAGGGTAGGAAAGTCACAGACTGTAGTCTTTTCCCTGAGGCTACATGCTGATTCCTGGGACCTTGAGCTTCAGTTTTTAAGGCTGGGAAAGGAAGTAAATAAAGAGAATTCCCCCAAGGTGGTGAGTCTAATAAGAGGCCATTGTGTATAAAGGATGATAATCTTGGAAGAGGTTCTAAAATACGGTAAGATTCTTACCAATTATGTTTATTTTTCTGTCTCCCAACATTAGGTTGAACCATGTCAAACTGTTGATACTTGACCATTTTTGACCTATAAAAGTGGCAGTTTTATGTGATTCAATGTAATCGAATGTCACTGAGATTTTTGATCATAGTTGTATCTCCAATGCCTAGGATAGTATCTGGGACGTAGCAGGTGCTGAATAAATATCTGTTGACGGGAAGAATGAATAGCATCAAGTTAGAAACCAATCATCAAAAGATAAATAGAACAACTGTATATGGGAGTTAAAAAATGCATCTAAATAGCCCATAGTAAAAGAAGAATTTATAAGTGATAAATTAGAAATTAAAGGAACTTGTTTAATACCTGCCAGAAATAGAATGAAGAAAAGCAGGGTGTGGTCTTTTGGAGTTGGCCTTTTGCAGGATTTGATCAGACAGCTGGGTAAACACATTGGTTTCCAGGGTCCCCACTGCTTCCTTCTCAGCTGTTGTTTGCCAGCATGAAATTTCTGATTTTCATTCCCGTCTGAATGACATAGTTTCTAAAAAATAAAAACTCAACCACTTCAATGTTTATAACCAAATGTAATTTCTTTAAGTAATGTACAGGTTCATATTGGTAAGAGAAATATGGAATCTCAATTAAAAGCCCTATGATGTCGAACTTAGAAACCCTCCTTGCAAGAATTACGCGACATTATGTGACGCTCCCTCACCACCTCTTTCTTTCATATTTAATCAGATTTTGAGATTACAGATGCAATTTCCTTTTGTGTCTAGAGAGGTTTATCAGGATGCTGCACACTATTGTTTCCACCCTGTTCCTCCTCATCCCCAGGTTATAGGATGAAAGTATTCATCATACAATTATTCATTAAGAAGAAAATTATTTACTTTCCCGATTTAATGAGTAAAAATACTATGAAGTCACATCTTATGCAGGGATTAGGTTCAAAAATCAATGAGTAAGTTGAAAATCATGTGTAGGTAAAACTATACACGAAAACCTTTTCCACTACCCATAAATTAAAATGTACAAGGTATTAAATGTACAGTTCTATGTGGCAATCCATGTGTAATGGATGGGAACCACTAAATTCACTAAAAACAGAAATTAAAGAGAAGCTAATCAGTAGATGTCCAGCTATTTAAATCCTCTGCCTTTACCAAAACTATCAAATTCATGGAGAGGAGTATGGGGTGGTTTGAGACTCCTAAAGTGCTTCTGCTTGCCTGAAGGTGTTATTTCATTTGGTTTCAGTAGCGTGCTTCTATGTTGTGTTGCATGTTCATTTATTCATTCATATTGTAGATAAAGTGCTGCGTCTTATGTAGGGGTTGGGGCCTAATGTTAGGGCTGAGGTTCGTGCACCTGCATCTCTATTATGTATGCAATGGGGATCACTGGGTACCGAATAGAGATTTAAGTTTTGGGCTAAATTCCTTACATACAGAACCTGCACTACCAGATTGCCTTCCTCCTAGAAAAAGTGTGGTTGTGAGAGGCACTCTCAGACATATTGGGTCCTGGGAAAGAGTGAACTTCAGGATGGGGATGTGCACCAGGGCTGCTGCAAGGATGGCGATATAGTGTAACAAAGGTCTGCAGCCCAGACACACTGAGTCAGATTTTCTGCTTGGCGTGTGATTCAAGTCCAGGTGCTTTAGGTAATCCTAGGTGTGTTAGAGATATACTCCTCTAGAGTTTCTTGTTGCGTCCACTCCTGCTAGCACAGGGAGCATGAGAAGAAGCCCAGAGGTGATTTTACCTGAAGACAATGAAGTTTGAGTTTAGGGCTCTGCACTTAGATGGGTCCCTTTCAAAGTCTGGGGACTTAGCAATATAATAAAATGGTCATTTTCAAAAATTTGTGAAATCAAGATATTTTAGCCACAATCAGCTGAGACCACTCTTTCTTTCTCCCCAACTTCTCCAGACATGTCTTACTGTTTTGTTGTTGGTAGAATAGCTGCAGATATTTTTGAGATCTGGCTAAGGGGGAATTGCATTGGAATTACAGTGAGTTGGAGTTTTGGGGATCACACAGGGTCAATTTCTTGCAGTGGCAGGTTGTAGCTGCCTGTCCTGTTGTAGAAATGGCTTCCAGGATGCTCTTGGCAGGTGCTGAGATGACCTACCTGGTGTTGGCAGGGGGATGTAAGACCAGAGGCTGTGCCGCCTTGCGAAATGCATCCTGTGTGTGCAGCGCTGGTCGCCTGTGGGCAGTGCAGGAGAAATGTACAGAGAGGATGGTTCTCTTCTAGGCCTGGAAAATGATGTTATAAGATTATTGGCATATACAGCCAAAAAATATAGGAAAAATAGAAAAGAAGTATGTTGGGCAGTTAATCAATACAAATATTGGTTATTTATCTTGATTTTATCATGTTTGTGGTATTTGTCAGTTTTCTAAAATTTGCATACTATGATATGTTTTGTCTTTATAAATACATATTCACTTTTAAATAAAATTAGGTTTTCATAACTTTGCATTCTTAAGTGTCCATCAAAACTATGTATAAGCTTCAGGCTTCACTAAACCTGTTCCTCTGCAGCCTTTGACTCTTAGCTGGAGTATGTCTGCACATCCCATCCAGACTTCTCTTGCTTGTTTAGGCTGTTCCTCCTTTGCAGGGACCTATGTCTCATGAGCTACAGAGGTCACCAATTTTTTAAAGGCTACCTGAAATTGAGGACAAGTGGCAATGCCCAGAGCTAAGCAGCATATGAAGTCTGGCCCTGATCTTTGACAGTGAACTGTCTCTTTGCACAGGGAGGAGTAAAAAAGCTCTTCCCTCAAACAGATGGCTGTCTTCAAAGCCATTGTTAAAGAAAAGCTCTGCTAGTCTGGAAGGAAGGAGACCTAAATTCTTACTCGTTGGTCAAGATACTTCTGCCTCCCTGTGACTTAGATTTCTGTTCTGTCAAATGGGAATTGTAGTCCCTTGCTCAATTGTGTTATAGGACATATTATATAATGCCGGCCACAGAGCCATGGGGACATGTAATACACTAAGCAAATGTAAGAGATTTGATGAGTAGAAGAAAGTATTAAGGGTAAAAATCAATATTGTCATTTAGCTAAACTTTCAGAAAATCTTTTCCTGGACTAGCTGTGGGCTACTGTAGAGGGATCCTAATCAATTAAGGTCAGGGAGTCTCGAAAGATCTGTATTTCTATAATAATGCAGCCTGATTCCCAGGGGCCAATTTGTTCAAGCCTGGACATGTTTGTCAGTGTAATTGGAAGGAGCACCATCAGACTCCGCACACTCTGGCTGGTAGCAGACCCAGAGGACTGTGCTCATCCTGCCTGGGGACCTCGCTAGGCTGCTTCTTCCCAGGCTGGCAGGAAGACAGGAGGGAGGAAACCTTCGTTCTCAGTTTTGGGCTGCCCGTTAATCAACATCACTTTCCTCATTAATAGAAATGCGTCCTCAGCTGCACATTTTGAGGAGCTTCCAACAGTTCATTTTTCCTCTGGTTACAGAAAAATCAACCATCATAATGAGGAGGAGAGCTGTGTTTTTCACAGAGCTAAATATTAATTCTTTCAGTTGTCATTTACATATCCCTCAAATTAGGTTTACTTTTTCAATTTACACGGCTGAAGCCCCACAGCTAGCAGATACACAATTAACACTCTTTCCTCGGTCAGGGTCAGAGTGATTGTTTGTGGGCTCAGGTTTTTCCAAAGACAGGAGTTGAAGGCACATGGGAAATGGAATTTAATTGGCATAACTGGGAAGATCTCCTTGCAGGGCCGAGAATGAGAGATGAATGGCCGTTGTCTTCAGTCAGCCATTTCCACACAGACAGTGTTGCCAGGGGTGTTCCGCCTTCATGCCTCTTCCCCCCACAGAGCGGGAGGGCCAGCCAGTCTGTCCTGCATAGCTTTAGGAAAGGGCTCTACTCTTCTCTGTCCAGCTCGCAGAGTCCACTGACCACTCAGGTTGTTGTCGCCTTGCCATAACGGGCGGTCTGCGGGTGTCAACCAGATCTTCATCTAGGTTTGCGGATGACTTGCTCGAAACCTTGCCTTGATGTTAAGACAGATGGACTATGTACTTTCTCCACAAGAAGCCTGTATTGATCTCTGAAGTCCCGTTCCCTCCATCCCTCCCTCTCTTTCCTTCTCCCTCCTTCTCCTTGCCTTTTTTCCCTCCTTTCTTTTCATGTTGAGCACCTCCAGAGTTGCTATATGCTTGAGACCCTGCTAGACACTGGCGGCAACGTCTCAGTCTAGTCGGGGAGACGGAGGAGGAAACGGGCCATCTGATAACCTCCTCCGTAGCAGAGAGAACAGGGTTCTGAGATGCAAAGAGGAGTCAGGCAGGTGGGGATGGGTTCTACGTCTGAAATCTTTCAGCACTGACTGTCTATACCACACACAGGGTTTTCTGATATTTCTTGTTATTTATCTGAGAGGTGCCCATGATTCTGGGCTTAGACAGACCAAATGAAACATTCATGTGGTCATTTTTCTCACCTATAATATAGAAATAGTAAAACCCCAGTCCACTCATGCCACGTGGTTAGAATCCCAAACACAACAGATGCTTCCTGAGCCACGGAGGGTTTCAAGGTAGGGGCTCGGCAGTTATTTGGCCTTTCTCTGTAAGTGACAGTTTATGTCATAGAATTATCTTCTGGATTCTTAGGAACTTAGAAGATCTCCTTGGGAAGCCAAGGCAAAAAAGATTCATGGTGTTGGATTCTTCTTAAGGCTGCTGAGTAGCTATATTTTTTCCCTGGGATGCCTTCTGGGGTCATTTGAGGTTAATAAGGAGGGCAGTGTCAGCTCTTCATTTTGAGTGGGTGAGAGGAATCAAAGTCAAAATTTTGTGTCTACATAGCTAGTGGTTCTACTTCATTTTATTTCTCTTTTAATCACCTGGAATGTGCATCTGGAATTTTTTCACTTGGCATCAGGCTTAATGCATACTCTGTATTTTCTCAGATAAAGAGAGAGTGTCTTGGTGGCAAAGAGTGCTAGGTCTAAGGTCAGACAGGGCCACATTCAAGTTCTGATATTGAAATGTGCTAGCTGTATAACCTCGAGCAGGCCATTTTGTTTTTCTGAAACTCAGTTTCAGTTTCTCTGAAATAGAGATAATTATATTGCTACCCGATAAAGATATTGTCACTGCTAAGTACTTTTGGCAGATACCAAATGTGTAATAATTATTTATTAGTATAGAAGAGCAACTGTATACATGCTGTGCACATGTTAATCAAAGCACGTGGCTATGGTTTCCATGTACATCAGGCAGAGCCCTTGGCGCACATTGTCTCCTAGACGGTGTCTGCCAGGTACATTAATTGACATGGTGGCTACTTGAAGAAGACACTCATGGTTACCATCTTTTCAGCCCCCATTCTCTAATATTTGCCTTGCCACTGTTCAACTGTAAGATTGCTATAGGAGAGTTACTGTGCTAATGCAGTGATTCTATTCCTTAGACACAGCTAATTGGCCCACAGTTTGGATTTGGGACCTGGAGAGTTGGGTTGGGGGTCTTTCTCCTTCCTGTAGCAGTAAGAGCCATAGCTCATGGGGTATTAGCGTGGCCATGCTTTCTGCCATGTGGACCTGAGAAGCAGGAAAGTTTGGTTTTGAGAAAGAGAGAAAGAGAAAGGAAGAAATAAAAAAGAAAGAAAGGGATGTGAATTGATGTGCAAAGAGGAGTAGAAACATGAGCTGGGGAAAAAATCCTGAATGATACCTTGTTTCATTTATTCCTTAGATCTAGCCATGTTTCTATTTCTGGGCTCCTTGAGATGATTCAGCAGATTCAGATAAATTCGTCTATACTTTTACTTAAGCTATGGAGAGTTGGGTTTTTGTCATTTGCAATCCCCAGATTTATGAGTAATACCTTCTTCCACAAATGCTACACCATGGAGGGTTCCTAGCATAGATGTTTAGCAGGTATTCACAGATATTACACTTAGTAGACATTACACCACCTAGTCTTTCTAAATAGTTGATCATCATCATTACAATCACATCCAAGAGTAGATAAAATTACTATCTGTATTTTGTTTATTTTTTCTCTGAGTTAGTTCCCTCTGAATGAAAGAAAAAGTAACACCATCTAAGTTCAGATGTCATCAGAAGTGCCCAGGCATATAGATAAGAAAAAAGCTGCAATGTTGTTGCAGCTGCAGAAATTGGCCATTTCTAACACTGGGTTCCAGGAAACTCACAGACCAGGGCACACAAGAGAAGGTTGAGTAGAGCAGAAGCCCTAAGGGGCTTGCCTGCCCCTTTCAAGTTTTGCTGAGGCCACAGTCCTTTGATGCTGCCAGGGCCACTTATTATAGAGAGGGGGATCCTGGAAAAAGATGTGCAGGGTCCTGTGTCTCAGAGAACTCCTACTCTCACCATCCTTGATAGCTGTGGGACTGCCAGGTGGAGAGCTTCTGCTCCATGGGAAGGCAGTATAGTAGGGTGGATAGGAGTGTGGATGACAGAGACGGACTTCCTGGGTTTCAGTCCTGGCTCTCCTGTGTGACCTTGGGCAAGTCAGTTTCCCTCTTTGTCCCTTCAGTTTCTTCATCTGCAGGAGAGAGATAAAACTGTTACCTATTGCAAAGGTCTATAGGGGGATTACTTTTTTTTTTCTTTTTTTTTTTTT